>VYXF01008385.1:1016308-1098635 GCA_013397295.1 Polioptila caerulea
AAGGGAAGGGAAGGGAAGGGAAGGGAAGGGAAGGGAAGGGAAGGGAAAACTGGGAATATTTCACAGGAAGTAGAAAGTACATGAGGAGAGAACAGAGATTATCCTTTTGAGGATGTAATGGGAATAGGTGAGAACTTTTTGCACTACTTCCTATTTCTGTCAGTCATGAAACATCTGTGTTGTGAACCTTCCTGTTGCCATCCTTGTCATGACTATGGAAAAAGGGGATGTTAATCTTGAGCTTGCAAAAAGCACCCTCCTGCTCGTCTGTCTCAGATTTTCTGTAGGTTGTTTTGCTCAAAGCTGTTGGTGTCACTCCTTCCTAGAGATTGGTTGCTATTAAAGGGATCAGCCATTAAAATGAATAAATACTGTCAAAAATGGAAAAAAAAATGATCCATTGTTTTATTTTTTGCGCTCTCAACACAATATGCACTTTTAAATAGATCTGTCTTGTGCTGAGACTTGTAAAAAATGAAGAAAGTGGTTTGCTGTGAATCATTTCTTCAGTCAGGGATAAAAGAGGATGAAAATAAAAAAAAATTCTAGGCAACTTCCTTCCAAATTTTGCAAAACTGTTCTGACATTTTTGAGGATGCTGCAATACCCAAGATCCAAATGTGTTCGTTCTGCTAAAACAAAGAGATACAGAGCTCTATTTTTTTCTTCTTGTATTTAATCTTGTCAGGATGATTATACAATAGGAGATGCTGGTACACGCTGAAACTCTGTCCTAATTTTTTAACTGGTTTGAATGAAATTGACACAGAAACATCAGAATTGAAATCCCTACTGTTGCTAGTGTCTACTTCTTACTTTACCTTTCATTTACATATCAAAACACAACTTAAGGCAGATACATGTTGCCCATCAAGCCCAGAGAACTGATCTCTTTCCAAGGCTTGAAGCACAGCATCCACACACTTATATCATTAAAAA
This sequence comes from Polioptila caerulea, assembly GCA_013397295.1. Classification (NCBI taxonomy): domain Eukaryota; kingdom Metazoa; phylum Chordata; class Aves; order Passeriformes; family Certhiidae; genus Polioptila; species Polioptila caerulea. The sequence continues at coordinate 1,017,248 of VYXF01008385.1, forward strand.
AGAAATGTCTTCCACTTTCACAAAACATCTGTGAAGCCCTTTTGGGTGCATTTGGGCTGCTGTCTCCCTTGGGGCTAAATTGCCTCATGCCTTAGATAAAGTATGAAGTACTTTACGTGCTTTTTCTCTGAGACTGATATAGGGAAAGGTGTTTGGCTTTGATTCCCTGTGGGAAAGCAAAACCAAACAATCTTTGAGCATTTTCCTAAGTCTAGCTACAAAAACTGCTATCCATGGGCCTGAGTTTCAGGAAAAGACCACTTAAATTCTTAGATCTTGACTCATTTCAACAAAAATTCATGTAGTAAAAATAGTGCTGGTAGACCTTTTCTTCCAGTACCTAGAGCAGTCATCTACTGCAGATTAACAGGAGTTGAGCCCACAGCTCTGATTTCTCACTTAAGTATCCAGGACAGGAGGCTATAGAGAATTTACTTCCAGAAAAACTTGATTTAGTGCATAGCTAGGAGGAGAAGAAGGAGTAGCCTGTTGTTTGGATATGCTGAGAGGAGAAGTTTGTTATGTTTATGTATTTTTCTTTAGAAAGACCATCCAGAACTTAGAAATGAGGCAAGGAGATGACCCAATGAGGAGGTCACCTCCATCCTACCCATCTCCTATATTGTGTTGCTTGTGCTCGAAGTCCCAAATAAAAGGCTTTGATTTGCAGAATCCCACAGCAATTAGGGGAGTGCCTCTGCAGCCACAGTCTGGTGTCTCTCAACTGTTTTCCATGTCCCAAAATTCATCATGACTCCTGTCAACCCCAGGCTTGGAGGCAAGCCTTCCTCCCCGTGCTTACGAAATAAACAACTCTGCAAAGTGAGTTGTCTGTGCTGGAGGTGGGTGTTTATATTGGGAGTCATTCCTAAGCGGAATATCACATCAAATGTAATGTGTAAGATCTGCCTCACACAGGTAGCACTTGTCTAAGGTGTTCAAAGCCAGGTTGGGCAGGGCTTTGAGCAATCTGGTTTAGTTCAAGGTGCCCCTGCTCATGACAGGGGGATTGGAACTATGTGATATTTAAGGCCCCTTCTAACCCAAACCATTCTATGAGGCTATAAGGATGTGATCCTAGTTTATAATTAACATCTTTGTTCTGTTGATGTTACTAAATTATGTGTTTTGGGGGTCTTTTTTATTTTTACTGTCACCTGTCCTTTGGGAACATGGAAGAATTTAGACTTTTAATTCCCCTCTGGCCAAAGAACACATAAAATGCAGCAGCATCTTTCATTTTTCCTTGATCAGTGTCTCTTTAGAACTGTGTGAACCTTCCAGAGTCCTTTCAAAACAGCTGTAGTATATAGTTATAAAAAATATAATATATATATTTTCATCAGCAGTAAATTATATTTTTTTTACTTTTAATAATAAAGTAGAAACCTTTACTTACACTTTGTAAAATTTACTATATGGCTTAACTTAGCATACGAACCTGCTTCTATTTTCAAGTATTTTAATGTATCAATTTTTGTATTTTCCAACATACGGATAGTTAAAAACTTTATAGAGATCACACAAAAATTAGATATAAACCCAGTATTTTTATGATGCAAACCTGACCCAAAATAAGTTACTTGAAATGTATATAAAATAAAGTGGATATAGTAATGAAAGCAAGAGGAGCAAAATACAGCAAAAATATTTAATAACACTAGTGTGCCTAGGCAGCTCTGAATATGATATGCAAACCAGGACTTTGGACTCTAGGCCTTGAAGATGTATTTCAGCTCATTAGCTGAGTATATGTTTAATTTTAGGTATAGGCAAACATGCCTCTGAAATTAAACATAACTATGTGCATATTTTCCTTTGCTGGGAACTAATTTCTGAACCAAGACCCAAAAAAGATGACAAACTGCTACTATGAATGCTCCCAGCCTGGCAAATAAGCTTTTTTTTTTGAGTGGGGTTTGAATTAAGAGCTTTTTACAAGGGGCCAAAAATGTATTATCTCTTTGACTTCCATCTATATTTAATTCATTAAAAATATGACTAGGATCTTTTACAAGGTATTTCTTCTATTTTGCATGGTAGCCTTTTTGTGTTTAATTAAGCTGTTAAGGGCTATCAGGTAAATATTTGTCTTGTATTATAATAATTGCATTATTAACATGATCACAAGATTAGATATTTAGAGCCTTTTCTAAATATCTTCAAATTTATCAATTTACAAATTCAAGTTATTTAAAAAAATATGGGAAGACTACCATAAATTTTGTATACTCTATTTTTATTTTCAAAGTGTGTTTTATGCATACTGAGAATACTAAAAATTCCTTACTTGGACTGCTGAGGCCCTGAACTGGACACCACAATAAAATTTTCACTGATTTAATTGCAGCCTCTCTGCGTTGCTACACCCTGGCTGGCATACAAATTTTCCAAGAAAGAAACAGATGCATAATTTCACAAAATGTCTCACACTTTAAGATACTATTCATTTCCAACTACTTTCATCATTTTGTAGTGCCATAAACAACCTGAATGCTAATGACTTGGGTTTCAGTCATTCCAAATCTCACAAGAGAAAGGAAGAAAAAGACTGCTTTGAGTGTCCCTTTTAGAGATGAGGATCTGACAGTCATTGTGCTTTACTTGGGTCTGACATTATATATTGCATTAGTTTGATAAAATCCATTAACAGAAAGATTTTGGCATTATGAAAATATTCAACTGAGCATATTGAATAGTTCCTAAAAGATCTAAATAATCATGACCTGAAATATCATTCTAGTCAAATATTGTACCTGATGTTTTTGTAGAAATCCCATTAGTGTCTGAATCTGAGTATCCAGAGATGGAGAAGCAATCCATGCAAAACTCCATTCATATTTCTCTTTTGTCCCCTGTGGACTGCTTTTTTGGGAATATGTTAAGCAACATGACAAAAGCAAATACAAAAATACATCAAATAAAATAAAACCAAATATCCTCAGTGGATAGTAGCCATATTTCTGAGGAAATGATGAGTCTTCGTTACATTTTTCTTGCCCATAAGAAATTAGTTACAATTTTAGAAATGGGTAAGAATGGTAATCAAAATCATAACTCTCTCATATTTGTTTTTTTTTTTCTCTCCTCACACCCCCGTCTTACCTGAAGAAGATTTTTCTACACTGACATTTTCTCTACATGATCCTCTTCAATGGGTGAGCTAGGATGGTGGTGGCACTGTACTCTCAGAAGAGACTCTTGCATTTGATGGGCTCTTTAGGGCACTTGATGATAGTTATTCTGTCTTTTGAGATCTCTATATGAGATCTTTTTGTGAGATCCTTTCACAAATCCTTTCTTAGACACAGCCAGCTCACAAGCAAGATTCTCTCCTGTGTACTTGAGGATGTTGGACACAGCTGCTTTCAGCTCCACAAGGAGAAGTGTAGCTTTACACAACTTCTTGCAATTTTCAGCATGCAGTGCTACATCACTACTTGGCATGCCTTTTGATTTACATGATTAACTAGTTTTGTTACATTTGTGAATAAGAATATTCTTTGTTTTCTTTTCTACTGGGTCTTACATATCTGCTTTTTGAAACTTTCTCCATTTTTCCCTATTAATATTTTTTCCCCTATGAATACAGGGGGAAGAGAATAGTTGTGGTGTGCCCCTGCAGGACCTCTGAAAGCACAGGGCCTCAAATCAGCACCATCTTGTATCTGGCTCAGTACATTTTTTTTTCCAAACCTTTCCTTTCTGTTTTACCAATGGCTACAACAGTGGTGAAGCTAGAAAGATGAAAATTAGTTGAGTTCTGTGTAAAGTTACCCTCCAATGAAGTTAAGAAAACTGTCTTCAGTCATAGGTAAATATTTCATGAGGAAAAACCTAGGGTGATGTATTTTGAACATTATCATGCCTTCTGTTTTCTTAAAAAGATTTGTGAAGCTTGTTACCATGCAAACTATATTCTAACTTTTTTTTTTTTTTCATCAGAGAAACTTGGTGAACCCAAAAATAGTCTCAGAGAAGAAAAAAGAAATATACAGGAATCATAAGAAGATTAATCCAAGTACATAACTGAAGAACTACCCACTGAAAACTGGCACAGAAGTATAATTTCTGCAAATATTTCCACCAAATTTTAATGTCTTTCATTATAGCATTGTTGACTTTTACAAGTTTTACAACTTCACACTTATTTTCAAATTCCTTCTTATATTTGTTTAGTCATGCTCTTTTTCTCCAGATGAGCTAGGAAAAAAATCAGTGGTCTTGTATGTAGTTTTCACTGCTGCTTTTATTTCTTCTCTCTGAGAAGGTATTTCCTCCTCTGATTTATCCACTAAGCATCTAACCTATACAATGATCCCCAAGTTAATAATCTATAGTGGTCAACTTATCATTTCCTCTGCAAGAAAAAAAAAAAATCAGTCTCTTTTCTAAGAATAATCATCTTTCTCAAATTCATGTAAGAGGATCACATTTAGTGCCAGTCCTTTTTGTAAACAGCAAACTCAGTTTCTTTGCAGAGTAGAAATAAGAGGGCAGTCTGCATATTGCCTTTATTTCATCCCCCAAAGCTTTTGTGCTGATGAACTGCTAATATTCCTTAGCAGAATAAATGAGAGGAAGTTCATGCCAGCCAAACCTGCACTCTAAATTATGCTTTACATTTTTAACATTTCACTGACACCTGTGCAAATTAGAACTGTAGAAACAAATTATCACTTCCCGCATTGTTTGTGTTTCTTGCTTCAAGGGAGTGGGGGTCATAGGGAGGGAGATGGCATTTCACACCTTTAACACAGGGAGGGAGATTTGTTCATTCAGATTTACATGCCTCCCCTGTAAATCCCTACACCTTAGTGGGTCTTCCCAGACTCCCTTTGCAATCCCAGAGAGACGGAGTCATTGCCAGCACAATTCAGTTTAGCCTACAGCAGATATCTGTGACAGATAAGATGAATCATGCTCTAAAAAACTCCAGTTTCCCTTGTTGTCAAAATGGGCAGCTGAGAATACATGTTCAGATGTAGATATTTACAGTGTGAAGTCAGGCAGAATGAATATAAGGCTAGAAACATCCTCAAGATGCTGTTGATGTCCAACAGAAAAACTATTATGAAATCTGTCATCTTGTTAATTTAGTGGTTGTACCAAAGATTGTATGTTTTTTGAGGGTTTTTCACTCTCACTATGGGAAAAATACTTCATTTCTGTCTCAAGATCTTGCTGTTGGAAACATAGCATTTGTTTCGTGTATTTAAGCTGAAATCTGGTTTGGTGAAGATGTTTCTCTCTGTATTTGCTTAGTGTCCATCTCTTGGCTGCAGCCTGTGAGTTCTGCTTTGCAGCAGGTATGGACAAAGAAACATGTAATGGTTTATGTGATTAAACCAAGAGTACAAAATCCAGCTCTTTATGGTGTATTCAGCACTTCATACAGTATTGACATAATTTGTAAACCCACAAATGCATGCTGTTCTTGCTTCTCACGGTTTGCCTTTGAAGGCTTGCATGACACCGGATGAGGTTCGTCTATCACTCATTTTTAATTTAGGTAAATTGAAATGCCAGGCAGCCATACTTGAAAGTCCTTTTTTTTTGCTCTGTAGCCCTTAATTTAGATCCTTATGGGTTTTTTTTGTCTTCTTTTAATATATATAAATGAACCCTAGTGAAGACAGAGAGCCTTGCTAAATATTCTGGGTTTATGACAAAATTCTAATTTATACTTCTCAAACCAAATCCCATCATGCAATCATTCCTGGTGTGGGTAGCTGCAAAATTATTGTGTCAGTGAAGATATTTGCTCATAAATTATTGGAGTATAAAATACTACTGCTTTTTGTTTGTACATGATAAAAAGAAAATAATTTCTGTACCCAGAAGTGTGTGTATATATATTTTTCCTCTTTCTGTCAGGCTGGTAATCCCCGAGACACCAAGTCAGCAAGTAAATCTTTTCAGTGACATTCATTAATTTTCAGGAAGTTGTGTAAACTAAATTGATAAAAGCAGCATATTATAGGTGGAATAAATTTTCCTTAAGGTTATTCCCCTTTCATTCTGAGATTCAGAATGAAAATAGTTGTTTGGGAGTTTTTATTGTTATTATCATATTTCGCATTATCATGCAGTTCTAGAAGACTGGTAATTATGAATATTTTCTACAAGGCAAATGAAATACAAGATTTGACAAGTATATCCTGTGATTATGAGTTCATTTCTGGATCTCAGAAAATGTCTCTGTGCTTTAGATAAGCTTCCCATCTAAGCTGTCTACCAACCATTGCTGACTCTTTGCTGCCAAATCTAAGAGAATCGCTGTTTTGTGCTGGGAGGTAATCCTTCATGTTAAACCAATTGATGTTGATTTGAAAAATTACTGGGAAGAAAGCAGACAACTTCTAGGCAAGAAACATTTCTTCAAAGCTCCATGTGACTCAAAGCCTTTCTGTTTAATTGTTTTTCCAATTGTATTAGTTGGTCTTATAAAAGTCTTGCTTCTTTTTACAGATTTTGCTTTGTTCATACATTTTGAATGTCAGTGCTGTGACAGCATAGCAGATGAAAAAACAAAGCAAAGGAAAAACAAAGAGAGAGAGAAACCTGGCCATTTAACTAGTAAAGTTTACTGTCAAAATTAGTATGGTATTAAATTGCCATGTTAATTGTGCTGAATTTTGACACCAAAATGTTTTTCTGAAGTGAGACTCTCCTTGGGTGAAAGGTTTTAATGATGGAGGAAACAAAATTGTAAATGAACAAACAGCAAAGATACAGCCAGTCTTCAGATTCGGGATACCTCAGGTGACCTCACCACCAGGTACAGAAGGGAAGGACACTGTCAGCTCTGTAGCCTCATCCTCATGGATCTCTAATTACACAGAACTTTAATTAACACAGAGACCTTCTGTCTTCTGTCATGCCATTTTTTTTCGCGATACTGTTTTTGCTTATGTCTGTAATGGAGAGTGCAAACATGGCCCGGAGCCCAAACCCAACACGTAAACACAGTATCAACAGGAACCTGTCCATTATGCTTCTGGCTTAAGTAGCAGCATTAGCTGTGTGCTTCAGTTGTTATTAGAAGGCTTTAACTACTTCTGTTTGCCTTATTAAATCCCTTGCCTGCCCGTCTCCCCCCCCCCCAAAAAAAAAAGAAAAAAAAAANNNCCCCAAAAAAAAAAGGAAAAAAAAAAAAGAAAGGCAGGAGAAGGGAGGTATTTTGTTAAAAATACATGGTGTGGATTACTTATTTTTGATGCATGGTATTTGGAGATTATTAAAGAAAGACTGTCTCACAATGCTTCAGTGGAAATCACCTGTGTTGAACATTTTCTGCCTGCATTCTGACCTTTGCCCTGAGCAAAGGACGTAGTTTTATGTGTGTGGCTAAATTTAGATCAGGAAATGCGCTCTTGAATTCCAAGCAAGGTGATAATATTTGGTGGAGGATTTTTTCAACTTCCACTTATGCGTTAGGAGAATATTTGTTTTGTGTCTCTCAGCTCTGTGATCTTACTTCCCCACAAAGGAAAAAAAAATATTAGGGGGAACTAAACTCCTAACTCTTGTTCCATACCCTCAGGACGCTTTAAAAATGTTGAAGTACAATTTCTTATGTCTAGACATTACTTAGTTGTTTCAAGTATAATTCTTTATAAAGTGTCAGTGAGACCTGCCAGACTGATCATCTTGGAAGACAGAATCTTTCTCTTAACTCCAGAGCACTAAATACTTGAAAGGGAAACATAATTTTCTCTACACTTTTTCGAGACTTGTTCTTGATATGACCAATCTAGGATACAAAGAAAGGGCTCACTGCTCAGCTTGAGCAGATCTCATGTCTTCTCCTATTGCAGTCAGATATGTTTCCTATTTGGGTGTACAAACAACATACAGGAAGAATTATCTATATCTATATGTAGGTGTTTACATTAATTTCTAGTTCTCAATAACATGAGAGTTGTATTTTACTAACTGTTCCTACTGTTGGTTCCTACTGCCTGATGATTTGGGGATGCATACAATATTCAGCATGAAATAGTCAGCAGAATACAGGGTTTTTCTATGCAGACATGACCAACCAGAGCCTGTGGCCTTAAAAAAAAATGGTTTTGCAGCTTGGTGCAATCCCCTGGGCCATCCAGACACAGCAAATGAAAACCTAGTGCCTGTTCCCTATCCTACTGCTCTGGTGAGCTCATCTGGGTTGTCACATGGTTTCATTTCTGAGCCATAGGCACCTGGGATCTCTTATTAATCTTTGGCAGAAACTGGAAGAAACTGGGTACACACTTCAATGCTTAATGGGTCTGCAAAACCTAACTTCCCAGAGCTTGGCAGCTGCAAAAGAGAGCCATTGTTTCACAACCCTTGGAGATAAATATAAATGTTGACCTCTTAAACCTTAGTTTGATTGTTAGATACCTGCTGGAATGAAACAAACTACAATAAAATATATTTTTGTGTGTCTACAAAAATCATGAGTAGACAGAGACTATTTTATTTTTTATAAACTTTTTGAGGCTTTGTGCATCCTATTTTGAGACGATATTTAAATCTATTCTTTTGCTTTTTGCAAGGTTTTCTTTGTCTCCTCTGGTTTTCATCTAATGGAATCAAAGCCTCTTGCCAGATTTCTGACTCACTGAAAAGCCTTTCACACAGGCTGCCATGTAGTTAAGAACCTGCATTGTGTAACTTTGAGAAGCTGCATTGTGTTGAGAACACTCTGTTTATTGGACAGTTTTGTACAAGTTAGGATCTAATCATCTGGATGACTTGTTGACACTAAGTTTGTGATGAAATTTGAGGTTTACTGCAGCCAAGTACTTTGCCATGCCAACAGTACAGGCTCCCCTTCTTTATCTAACTTTTTTAAAATCTGGGTTTCGCTGTCCAACAAAACAAACAGAGCTGAGGTATGTATGTTATTTAAAATGGAAATCATTACTGTTCCTAGTTTCACAGTATGATCAAGACATAATTCAGTCATACTAGCATTTTTATATTGCTTATCTAATCGGCTGTGCTTTCACTCTGGATTCTGGGCTACACATTTCCAGCATAATTCTCTAAGAATTTGCCTAGCAGCCAGAGCAAAATAAAGGGATTTAACTCTGAGGTCTCCCTTCAGTCGTTTGTCACTAGCTGTTTGAGTTTGGATAAATTGCATAGTCTTCAGTCTTAATAAATGTCTAACTATCTTTGGAAGTGCTTCTTTTAGTTCCCACCATAAAGCAAATTTCTCTTGAATCATGGAAGCATTAGTGCTCACCAGACCACTCAGTATTGTTTGCACTTTCCTATTTTGTCCCTGTTTTAGCTCCACTACTCAGAAAAAGGCATTTCATTAAGTTGTCATGGCTCATGATTTGATGAACTTCAAATAATAAGAAACTTGAATTCAAAGGACCTTTATTGTACATATCTATATCCATATATTTATATAGATATATACAAACATATTTTTTAAAAACCACAAACTACTGTTTTAGAGCTTTCTAGCCTTAAGTACAATACGTCAAAGTCCATACACTTCTTTTTTCTTGCTACCTTGACACTGTAATGAACAACAATATGTGGGTCAAGGAAAATGAAGCAAATAACTTTTCTCTGAGTAAAAATCCCTTATCTTTCTGTGTATTTAACCCTCAAGATGACAAACACAGATACTAATTTGATTCCATCAGGATAGCTTAATGCCTAGTATATTTTTCTTTCCTCACAGACAAATGAGGCAATAATAAAATGTGAAGATCACCAAATGTAAATCAGTCAATGAAAAACTTAAACAGATACTAAGTTCAAAAAATGTTGCATGTCTTGCAGATAAGGAGTACTTCATAGTATGGTTTTCTTTCATTGAGAGCACAACATCAGGCACAGCAGTCTACTGATCTCGTTAGGATATGATTTTAACTAGTGGGAACCATGTTTCCTGAAGAAGTTGTTTAGAAAGAGTAATTTCTGACTGATCACAGAAGAGAGGAAGAAAAACCAAAACCATGTTTTTTTAAAAGATCAGATTTTTTATAGAAAAAGAAAGCAATGCTAACTCAGATTGCACAAATGAACAGCTTTAACCTGATGGTTCTGAAGGAAAGATGTCATTCCCCCCAAGGATGGTGCCTACCATGCAATAAGGGTGGTACTTTTTATCTCATGGGAAAAAAATCCTGTAAACAAGCTGATGTCCATAAAAGAGAATAGGAATGCAAGCAATGTTTTAGCTAGCTTTTTACCTAAACTTTACTGTCTCCTAAAGTGGCAATATGCAGACAAAGAGTCTCAAGTATTCAGAAAGATCTGTTCCATGTTTTGCTACCAGGTAATTTTTTTTAATGGGAAGTTTATTCAGGTTTCATTATAAACTTCAGCATGAAGAGTTTTGCTGTTATATTCATGCCCTCCTTCTCCACATCTGTCCCATTTCATCTATATTATGCTGACTGAACACCGTATGGTTGTATCTCTTCTTGAAATAAAAATGTACTTTATATCAAAATCAGGGTAATTTTATTTAGTTTTAGGAACTGTCTTTTCTGTTGGGATAGTGGTAAATGTAAATGTACTGTTGAAACTGCATCTGGGTTTTTTTGTGTTGAAACAGAGCAATGCTCTTATTGTCTGTGTGGTAAACATAATCTAACAACTTCAAAAGACAGTCACCTCATAACCTGAAATCCCTTATAATAAGTATACTCTAAGGATAAGGCACAAGAACAAAGTTATTTTCCAGGATCTCTATTTGTGACATACTTTTAAAGTATTTTTTCTTTTTTCTTTCTGTAGATGAGATATGAAGACCTATTCATATTTCCATAACAATGGGTTTCACAGATGTGTGATGAGGTATGTTCTGCTTTACCATGCTCCTGAATTTTATTATTTAATTGGATCCCTCCAACTGATGACATGCATACTGCTACAAGACTTTGCAACGTAACGGTCATGCATTCCTAAAACTTGACAGAATAAACTTTATAGGAATTAATCAGTCCAGAAACAATCAGAGAAAACTTACATGATTGAAGGGCTAGATTCACTTCTCATGAGTCAGATGGCCAAAGGGTAATAAATCGGCTCCTGAAGGGCAGCTGACTGGTTTTTATTTTGGCCACTTCCCCAGGCCAAACAGCCAATTCTCCTCTTTAGCCACATCAATATTTTGAATGAGAAGGTTTTCATCTTGAATGAGGTGTTTGGCTTTGTCTGGCATGTGCAGATGGCAGCTGAAGGCCAGCAAAAAGTTTTTTGTCAGTGCCAATGTTCCTCTCTCCTCCTTTGGCAAAGACCATTGCAAACAAAGACCCATCTCTCACCCAGAATCTTCCTTGTTTTAGACTGGACATTAAAAAAGGCAAGTCACTTACTACTCACCATGCTCTATCACTAGATGACTGAATAATACCCAAGCTAAATGAGTGCTGGGATTTGACACTGCCAGTGTAAAAATGTAGTAATCTCAAGGCCCATAAAAGGATTAGAAAATCATAGAATGGTTTGAATTGGAAGGGATCTTAAAGATCATCTCATTTCAATCCTTCTGCTGTGGGCAACCCACAGCTTCTCTGGGCAACTTATGCCAGTGTCCCATCACGTTAAAAAAAAGAAGGAGTTAATCAAAGTACAAAGGTCATCCAATCTACTACATGGACTGTTGGCCAGAGAAGGTTTAAAAGGTCCTAGGGGAAAAAAAAAACATCCCTCTATTGTCTCACTAGCTCTTCTGCCTCTCTGATTTCATGGCCTATTAACTCCAAGGTCAAGATGCTGGGAGGAGGTCAGAGTTGAGTACAACAAGGGAGGGTTTCTGTCTGAGACCTTCCCTAACTTGGTATTTATGTAGGTCTGAGGATCAGCAAGAATTAAGAGCTATGTCACATTTAGGGAGTTTTAGGATTTTGACAGCTGCCCTTAGGGGGATAAATTGGAACTGGGCTTTAATAAAGACTGGGTGTTAAATTTGGCAAAGGTGGAAAGGTTCTGCAGATGAACAAAATAGGCAGCTTAAGCATCTATGATAGGAACTTACACTTGCCTAAATTTGGATGAATAGCAGATGCTGATGTTGACTGAGGGCTGAAGATAGGCAGTGTGAATCATGGACTGGTACTTAATCATTTAAAACATCCAGATGGCTAATTTATGGTAGATGAATTCAGGTTTCAGAGGGTAATCACATCAACTTATTTTAAGTATATTAATTAGATGCCAAAAATAGAAAACTGATCTTTCTATGTTCCCTCTGTAGCCAACAGGGAGACACTGGTCTTCTAGAAAATTAACCAAAATTAGATTTGTACTCTGAATTCTAGAGAAGTCTGCTGTTCCATGATAATTTTAGATGATGTGTTGATAACTTTTTCTTCATGTACAGTGATTGTATATCTATTGACAGTATAAAATCACTGTTTCCCCAAACTGAAAAAACTTGAATATACATGAACACACCCTCAGGACTGACATTCCAGAAGGCCGAAAATGAATCAATTAATTCAAAAACTGGTCTGAACATGCATGATTACAATGTATGATCCAGCAGAAATAAATATTCTTTAAAATTTGAGATGCAGTAGACACAGGAAACTGGCTTAGTAAGCTCCTGAGAGAGGAACAGAAGAGGAAATAGTTAACAAAGTCAAGCAAAATGCATCAAATCATGGCTACAATGCAAACAAATCTGCTTTTCTGTCAGGTGCACAGGCTAAAGCTGCCTACAGGCACTTTAATTGACAAGCACAGCATTCATGAAAGAGATAAACCGTACAAATTCCGACCTTGCCCGTATCAAACAGGGCAATATTAACATAAGGATTCCCTTCATCCATTTTATTATGATTTATGCTGGATGAAACGATGACAAAAAAAAAATCTTATATGCCCATGTACTTATTCAACATCCTGCATGTCCTTTACTGAGGGAAATAGATAGTTGTTATAGCTCATGAAAGGAAAATAAAAATCCTCAGTTTTAGTGTATGGGAGTATCAAGGGAATATAGGACAGCCATGCATAATGAACAAATCTTTCACTAGGATTTTCATTTACACTGTCAATAATCCAAATGATAATGATAATTCATTCACACCTTTTGTTTGAGCTTTTTGGGATGGAAACTGATTTCCTTCATCCTGTCCTGAAGTCCAGTGAGTGACTCTTCTCTCCTAAGTGTCTCCAGGAGCACAAAGACCTAAGTGGATCCTTGAACAATGTTTAGATCCTTTCTGAAATCAGCATCATGCTGGACCACTGCCTAGAGACAGAACTAGGTATTTTATACTGCCACTGTGGCTGGCACTTCTTGATAATTAGTGTGTGCAAATTCCAATGACATTTGAAAAAAGAAGGACTCAATTCTCTGAGCATAACCTGAAGTGGAGCTTTCATGATCAGTTGATCGGTGCTATCTTTTCTTCATTCATTTAATCTGGATTCAGTTTCTTTTTGAAGACATGGCACAATATGTGATGTATAAGATCAGTTATTGAAAGGGCGACTGAGGTCTCACTATTTCTTTGACAAACTAAATTTAATAATTGTATAAAGACAGATGAAGACACAGTGTGAAGCTAATATGAAATTTCTACTTCACATGATGACCATAATCTTGAGGTGATGATTCAACATGTGAAGTTGATCTGAAGACTGCACACTATAAATCTATCAATATTGTGAAGACTCGCTATTTTCTGGCTATGCCAGTGATTTTATGTGAATAGTTATCTATCTGTACAGTTTATAGTTGCATGAAAAATAGCAACAATGTTTGTGACAGCTAATGCAACTAATGGCTGTATATTTCCAGTTTTGTCCTTAGCTGTAGCTGTCTGGTCAGCCACAATACCAAGAGATACAGTAGTTTTTCATCAGAGTTGCACCCCTAAGCAAGGACACACATCTATAATATTTAGGCAACAACAATTTGATGTTATTCATCTTAAATAAATATATAAATATAACAAAATAATTCACTTGGGAAGCACGATTACATCTTAAGCACTGATCTTTAAACTTTCACCTTCAAGCTATCATAACTCCAGATGACTGAAGTCACTACTAATTTTTTCAGCCTTCCAAGGTGACGTTATTAGCACTCTCACAATATCTATGGTTGTCTTTTTATAGTTATAAAGCTGCAGTTATGGAAGACAACAGCTTGTGCCACTTAAATGGAACCCTGCAGTGCTGTTTCCTGATAACACAGAAGATTATGTATGGCACCTGCACAACCCTGGGATTATGAAAGGCTGGATAAGGAAAAGCAAGGAGAAGCTTGGGGAAATGAGGATAATCTTTAGTCAGCTTGTGACAGGAGTAACAGAAACTCTGCTGGAAAAAGCAGGAAAGGACCTCAGGCAAGCTTACTCTTTACAGCTAATTTTATGTAGCACATCACAGTGTGATAACCTTGGTATGAGAACAAGCCCAGAGGTGAATTGTTTCCTTCAGATTTGTTGAAGTCCTTGTGCTAATTAAGCTGTATGTAAACAACTCCAGTGTGTGATAGCTCAGCTTTTCTCCCTCATCATTTTGCCTTCCTCTGACATAAAACACCTCTAATAACCCTTGCATCTTGGCTGCCCTGTCTTGCATATTGGGTCAGATCTCAGCTCTCCTGTTCTCTTTGAGCATCCCACTGGGCTTCACCACCATCTTCCCATACGATATCACTCTTTCTATCCTAACCACCTTGCAAGAGCCATAAGCATGCATCTCTTCTTTGGCTCTGCTCAGTGCTTTCCCAGACACTTGTCTAGACCATTACCTTAATATCATGTTCTAAGTGTTCCAACAGCTTCTAAAATTTCTTCCTCTGGCTCTATATCTCTTGTTCTACCAACTCTAAGATCTTAATTCCCTCCTTGAGGTAATTTATAATTTATTGCTGCACTGCAGATTTTTTTTATTATTTCTGCTTCAGTTACTTTTTCTATAAACCCAGAACTACATTGTTTTCTTGACCTTAGCTTTGAAAAAACTTTTACTATGCAACAACATATGTGTATCTATTTTCATATTTGAGCTCAGTCATTGTCATCATTGAGACTTTGATTAGAATTTAACTTTCAACTTTTAAAATAAAAATTTTCATAAACAGGAATGAAAAAGACTCAGGAATATAGTGTATGTATTTTCATTTGGAGGTTATGTGTTAAATGATGTATACCATGTCATCTCACCTTCTCTGTTAAAAACACAGAAAAATACCCACCTTCAACCCACTTTCTCAGTTCTTCAGTATCAACAATCACTTGGATTCTGAAATAACTTAAGAAACAAAGGCGAAAGTAACATTTGTAACACCCAGAAGAACTTCTTGTCCTGGAATTCTACTCAGATCTTCCAATACAGTCTTACGGGGAATTTCTTCAGCCGTGGTTTGAAAGTTAGGGGTATTCAGATGCCTTCACATGCCTATTTCTAGAGTTTACCATTAAGCTTCTCTCTTTTTAGGCAGTCTTTACAGATGTGTCTTCTGAAACACCAAGGCCGGGATTTATCACATTTCATTTATGTGGCTGATGGAGATGATGACCCTGTGAGAACAGTTGTTCTTTGTTCACTGTATAGTAATTTGAACAAGATGTTTGCATGTTAGAGAAACCAAATTCCATATGTGCACCCAGAAAAAAACTCAGGTCTTAGGAGGAATGATCAACCCTCTGAATGCACCAGTCTTGTCATTGTCTATACTGATGCCTACAGTGTCTGTGATATTTGTACGAATTCCCAATGCCTGTGATATCTTAATCTTATGGCTCGCTTAGCTATTTAAAATTCATGTGATGAGTCTAAACCTGCTCTATTTCTAAAGAGTCATATAAACGGCATATACAAGTCAACTGCTTTTAACTTTTGTGTAGCCTGTTTTAGGGCTGATACATTGCTAATTATAAAAGTCATAATCTCATAAAAATTCTTGTTGGGGAAGGCCATCATGCTTTCCATTAATAGCCAGAGAGGGAGTGAATTTAGAACAGAGCAGAAATGAATAAAAGTGACAGTGTGATAGGAAAAAAATCCCCATCTTTTTGAAGTCTGAGTAGGAACTCTGGAATAAGACAGATAGACAAGCTTTCCAAAACAAGCAAATCTTTAAATAGTCTCTTCATGCACGACAATACAAATCTAAATGAAAACTTTCAGATCATTTCAATAACATTGATCAGATTATATTAGCCCAATATCATTTATTGATGGTAGTTCTGCTCTGAAAATTTTGTTATTACTCAACATCACTTATTAATTGTCCTCAGTACAGGGCACTTTTTTAAACAATTATGGTTTTTTTTAGATCCTTATATACATTTCTCTAAAAGAAGGAAGCTAAGTTACTGAGTATTTTTTAATGTTTTTCCCAGATGGAAATTGCTAGTGTATTTTCATGCAATTTTAAAATGAGAAAATATTATATTCGCATCTTCTGTTACACATTGGGTATTTCTTTTTATTTTTGGATTTTTTAAAGCAGAGAATATATTGCAATCAAAAGCACTAAACTCCTTTGCTTGGCAAGAGGTATACACTAGAGAGAGCTTTCAAAAAATCAAATCAAATGTATGAAGTACTATAGAGATTATGTCCTTGTGCTCTTGTAGGAGAAGAAATAAGAAATCAATTTTCTTTGCAATATTTATTTTTCAAATAACAATTCTAAAGCAGACTGGTAGTTTATGTGCAGAACCAGATCATTCTTTCCATATCAAGTAGAACAATTTTGTCAGACTCTCTTTGCTGCTAACATGGATGTCATGCAGTTAAATATAAGCTGACGGAATGTACGACATAACTAGAGTACATCTTATTTATAACGATCAATTTATTCCTCAAAAAAAAAAAAAAGCTCTATCTTTAGAATGGTTTTGAACTGCCAAGGGAAGATAGTACCCTGACAGAAGATATTCTCTCAGACAGTTTGAGAGTTCTTAGTGGAGGTCATCAATTATATGGATGCCACTGTCCATGTACGTTCCTGTAGAGTCCTAATACTTCCCCAGGAGGCTTGGAGTTTAATGCCAACTCAGCCCCACAAGAGAAATTGAGAGAGCTCATGAGTTCAGATATAGACAGTGCATGATATCCCAAGGTATATAATATCCTTTGGCCAGTTGGCATCAGCTGTCCCAGTTGTCTCAATTGTGTCTCCTCCCAACTTCCCATATTTTCCCAACCCCCTTGCCAGTGTGGTAGCATGAGAGGGCCTTGATGTTCTGCAAAAGCCACTCAGCAATGACAAAAGCCCCTCTGTACTATCAACACCATTTTTTGAACAAATCCAAAACACAGTCCCATCCTGGCTGCTGTGGAGAAAATTAACTCTGCTCCAACCCAGCACAGCCATCTATGTTAAGTGCACTGAAATGTGTAAGAGAGAGAAAGTATAATTCTCTACACAAACAAAACATTTTTCATTCCCAAATATTAATTCCTGCAATTATTTCTTTGTGTGTGTATCACCAAAGCAACTGTAGAACATGGAATGCAAAAGCCTTTTTGTGCCAAGCACTGTGCCCATGCAGGCAGCTGAAACAGGTGTGCACATGCACGTGCACACTCAGATGTGCTGTTGCTAAATGATAGTGTCTAAATGTTAATGAATGGAAGCAGCTGAAAACACCTCTTCTCTTTTTTTTATATCACCAAGGTAATACCTCCCTTGAGGACAGGGAAGAACAGTGAAGAACAATAGTCACCCTAAGTGGTATAGTTAAGTAGCACAGAGACAAGGAGGTCAACACAGAATGGTCTCAATTCAGAGCCAACAAAAATTGCTGTAATTCCTCAGCAAGGCATCTAATTGGAATCATGCACATTGACAGTTTTACCAATTTTACTTCATGCTCTGGAGCAACATAAAAACTGCCTCGATTGTTTTATCTGTCCCAAGTGCCCATAATAGCAAACACTAAATCCCAGAAATAGTCATTGATGCACATGAAGTCTCTAGCACAAGTGACAGAGCCACCTTGTTCAGTGGGATCTATAGTTAGGGGTCTTGCCAAAGACATGATTCTATACACAGATTTAGTGTGGGTATTGCCTGTTACAGCCCACATAAGTCTACGTATCTGAGATGGGAACAAATGTGTAGCTGCTCTGTCTATCCCTTTACTAGGTGGAGATGGATCCTACCCTTGCATCTACAAATACAAGATTTGAGCATTCTTGCAAGTTAATTAATTTAGCATTTTTACATGATCTGAAAGGAAAGCCAGTGGGAGCTGCTTCAAGTTAAAAGTTTCAGCAACTTTAAGGTCTGTTGTAGAATTTTTCAGAAAGTTAAAAGACTTAACATGAGTTGAAGCTCGTCTTAGCATTAAAAACCAGTACCAATCAGACTAAGTAAGGTGACCATGGTCTGATTCTCATAAATGCTATAATACCTGCAGTGAAAGATTTTAAGCAGCTCTGCTCTTCCTCCTTCCCTTTTCCATCTGACAAGGAATATCTTCTGATTTGAGCACCAGTGCATAAAGATCACAAAACTGGCACATGCCTGAAGACATGAGGAGTAGAAACCACAGAGCTTTTACTATCCCTTGTTGACACATTTATGCAAGGCTTCAGACCACCTCTAACATGCTCAAATGCACATAGCTACAGAGACAGGGAAGCCTTGCTGAGAAACCTTCATGTTAGTGGCTCTAAAACTAACTGTAGTTTACAAGTCAACATAGTCACAGAATAGAGAACTACAGCATATAACCAGTGAGTACAGGAAAGGAGATGTGTAATTAGACATAATCAGTCTTTCCATATGTAATTGCTATTGACTGTGTCGTCAAAGCTTTAATCTTCTCCCTTTATTTTCCTACCACCATCTCTTCTTTTTAATCTCGTTTCCTTTATGGATGAAGAACCATTTAAAGGACATTTAAAAACTATAGACATCATTAAACTGATTGAATGAATGAATATTTCTTCAGAAGCAGAGCAAGACTCCTGTGATTCTTTCTTAAGGAAAGCTCACAATTTCTTTCTGGGTAGTCAGAATCTTGCAGCCTTGTCTTTCTCTCTGGAGACCTGCAGCAGTAGGTCATATGGGACTGATGACAGGGCTAAAACATATC
The DNA here is from genome assembly GCA_013397295.1 of Polioptila caerulea. Classification (NCBI taxonomy): domain Eukaryota; kingdom Metazoa; phylum Chordata; class Aves; order Passeriformes; family Certhiidae; genus Polioptila; species Polioptila caerulea. The sequence continues at coordinate 1,036,285 of VYXF01008385.1, forward strand.
AAATAGTGCAGCTGTGTCTTGAGACTGAGAGCACTCGAGTTGGGGCAGAAATATATACAGGGGAGGAGCTCAATCTGCTGTTAGCCTAGATAGAGTCTGGAAAAAAGCATGTAAACACCTGTTTCTAACACTGTTTATGGAGATACTTGCTTAAAAAGGGTAAATCAATCTAGTTGTATGAGAAGATCATCATTATGCAAATTGTCTCTCAGGGAGCTTAAAATAAGTAAGTTCCTTCTTTCTGGGGAAACATGACTGAACTGTCAAATATTACTTAGTAAGAGGATTATACTGGATTTGATTTTACTTGAGAACAGTTTCTCTTCACTTTCAGGAAGCCACTTGCTTTTGAAATATTGGTTTGGATTCAACATTAGTCTTAACTGACATAGGTTTAGTTATTTCACTTGAGTCCTTTATCAAAAAGCTCCATATATCATATAATTATATATAAATAGAAGGATCCATGCATGCTATAATCCATGCACTGAGATGGAAGGAAGAGAAATAAATAGAGAAGCCTGGTTTGTGACTTTATGCCCATGAAATATATGGGCTGAAACAAAAGATTATGCAGCAGCTGACTTACATGACTGAGGTGTGTGATTAATTTTTAGTTTAATTCTCTTTCTAATGATTTCCAAAATATATCAGTATGGAATCCACAAAATAGACATTTGGAAAAATCAATCATTTTCAAGAAACTGGGTGAATTTAACACTAAGAAAAAAGAAATACAAGTAAAATCATGAACTCAAGAAGAAGAGAAACCAAGGGGAAGGGAAGAGCTTCAGTCAGGTAATTTAACCTCCTGAGGTGAGCTTTTTGCTATGGTGATTAACAGAGATCCTCAATTTGGATGAAATGTTACGTCAGACTATTGAGGAATCTAACCTTAGAAAAAGTGTACACATTGGACTTTACTCAGTGTGTTTTAGGGCAAGACAACCACAAATATGTAATTCATTAATTTTCTTCATCAGTTTGGATCAATTACATTTACATCTTGCTGATGGATAAGAGGCAGGTACAGAAGGAGATGCAATTAGATGGTCAAGAACACATCCAGGAGGGAAGCAGAATGGGTGTGAGGTAATAATTAACTTGTCCCTGGGAAAATGTTTTTTGGCCACAATGGGCGAGCACCCAGAAAATAGGTCATTACCTACTCTATTCCTTTATCCTTTCTGTATTAGTACAATAACCTGCTGTATATTTCACTAAGCTAAAATGATGAGTGAAGAAAAGAAGAAAACCATCTGCTTGTGAAATCTGTTTGCTTACCACAATACTACTGAGGTACCTGTTCAGGCCATCATGGAAGTATTTAATGTATTTCCCAACAGCAGCCATTTAGCTAAAACCCAAGAACACAACAAGTTAAAAAAAAAGTTTTAAGAAATCAGCTGGAATAAAGTATTCAAGGTTTATTTTGACTAACCCCGTAGCATCGTGCTTTGCTTGTCTGACTTTTACTTGCATGAACTTCAAAGAATTTCAAGCAGCATTAGAACAAATTCATCCCTGTTACTCAGCAATTTCATCCTTCATACATGTCTTTGAAAATCTGTGCTTCAGATCCAAAGAAATAGATGTTATGCAAATTAAAACACTGTAATTCCTTTGGAATTGCCACATGCGTTCAGTTTAAACCATAAGGAGTTGCACAGAGACAGAAGGGATAAAACTCGTAGCCCTTTGATCCCAGGAGCATTACCCCCCTCTGCCTGAGCTAGACAAGTGCATGTGCAGTGCCCTGTGGCCCTGTCTACAAAGGTCCTGCTAATGGAGAGCTCAGGCTGTGCAACTGGCACAGACCTCAACCTGCATTAACCTTCAGGCTGTGTGAGGGGGGGAAATGAACAACACGGGTGGACTAGGTGCACTGGAGGATAAGAGCAGGACAGAGGTGAGGCAGGGAAAGAGGATCTATTGTTAAACTTTCATGTCATAGAAAAGAACCCAGCTTAAATCTCTGCAGAGTCCAAGCAAGGGTTCCACATCTCCCTGTCAGTCAGCTCCAGGTAGTGGTATCCATACTGACAGGACAGGAGTGTGCTGGGTTCAGATATGTCTCTACTCTTTTGGGAGACAAGTGTTTAACTCCAAGCTTAAGCCAGTGTATGAGCTAGCCTGAGTGCATGACAGGTGATGAGAGAGTTTGTCATAAAGAATGAGACACAGCTTTAAACTGACACAACATCAAAGCCACATTAGAGCTCTTAGAAGAAATAAACTCTTCTCAGTGCAGAACAGACTCTATATAACTTATACTAAGAAGAGGACAATCTTTTTCTCAGTCATATGATTGATTTTGATAATGCATGACTTCAGCATTCAGGGATGCTCTGATGTGAAGTTACATCTAGACTGATTTGGTTTTTAAGAGCAATGCACATCTTGCTGGTACACTGGGCAATAAAGAAATACTGACTTAGCCCCTGTCTGTAGCAGAGTCACATGCTCACCATTGGCTGAAAGAACATCAATCTGCAAAATATGAATAATTGTTTGCATGGAATCAGTCTTTCCCATTAGGATTTTAGACACTGGGAGATGTGGCGTAGAAAAAGCTTAGGCACTGAAATCCCTGGTGGCAGTGCCCTGGTCATGCTCAAATACCTGTTAACAGACAAAGAGACAAGAATTGATTACTTCTATAATTGAAGCCTTAACAGTCTATTATGCAATTTAGCATTGTTCAGATGCAAATAATGTACATAGAGAAGAAAATACAGAAAATGTTACTACAACAACAAAACCAACAATAATAATAATCATAACAATAGACAAATACAGTAATTTCTAATTGTTATACACACCCTTTTTCCCAGTCTTTCTGTTTCCTCTTTCTGTTCCTTTCTGTTCCTCCAACCCCTAAGCTCAGTGCTTCCATTTGGGAGTGGGGTGAGGGAGTTTTCAGCACCTGCATTTTTTTCACCAGGAGGAAATATTTAATGTTTGTGCTTTTTCACTCTACAATCCATTTTAGTTTATCTTTATTTTTACTGACATACTTTTATGCCTAGTTCTTTTTACATTATTTTGTAATTCCTCATCACATCTGAATTTACTATAGGTGATGCCTTTTGCATGCACTAGAGAGTATTCCTCTATTTCCTATCCCTAAAGCTTATTTTTGACCAACCCCAGGACCACATTTTTTAAACAGATCTTCTGTGTGTTTTTTATAACTATGGGGTTATAAAGCCAATGTCAGGCTGTGCCCCATCTCTTAATATCCCACACCTGCACCCCTCTGTGCCTTCCCTAATCTCTACTTCGCAAATGTCCTCTTTCACAGTGAGCCTGTATTTCTCTAAACAACGGATCTATCTTTGATAATTGCTTTTTTTTGCCATCTGTAAAAACTATTGTCATACTTTACAAAGATGACCAAACAAAAAGAAATTAACCACAGACACCCCTAAATTAAAAAAGTTGCTGCCACAGCTAAACTAATACAGTTGCAAGCTGGCCAGGTTTAGGCAGAGCAAATCTGCTGGGCCTCAGTGAGGTCTTGCAAGCTCAGTAAAAAGCCTTTAAGTTGTTAATATAATAGCAATAACAATAGCAAGAGTGTGCAATGGGACTACACAAACACACACTGCACATGGTTTCATCTGGAGTGATCATAATATAGGCTACCAAAACCAGAGTTTGGAACACACAAAGGAGGTAGCCCAGATCATTCCAGTTTCCACTGAGCCCATGATTTCCTTTGAGTGCAATTTCTGACCTCTATTTCTACAAACCTGCTCCCTTCTCATTTGAGGACCTGGCTTTATGTAAGGAAATGTGCCAATAAACCCCACTCAAGATAACTCGGACAATGTCTTTGCAGAAGCCCAATTCACACCAAATACCTGGGTTGGAAATCAGACCACATCAGCCTGCAGAGATTACAAATCATTGCTTTCAGTACAGAAAATTGTGTGGCAGCAGTATTTTAAGGCAGAAGGGGTCAAGACAGTGCAATACAGATGCTACTGGCCCACACGCCTTTTCGTTCATGCCAGTAGTCGACAGTGTGCATTGTAGTGACTTAATGGTGCATTTATCACAAAACAGCATTGTCTAATGAATGAATACCTAATGAGCCTCCATTAAGCTTAGAAGTGCCCTGTTTTAAACCATTAGCTCATTACAGTAATAAGGTATTTTCTACTGCAGAGGAGTTAAAGCAAACACAGCAGTTCTTTGAAGCCAGATGACTGCTTAAGGCAAAATAAAAGAGAAAGCAGAATTATTAATTCAAGAAATAGAAACTGAACCTACTGTACAGGGGGAAGAGCAGCTGTGAATTTGTTTGGTTTGCTTTTCTTTTTTTTTCTTGGTAGCATTTTCTGGTTTAAAAAAAGGCAATTTATGTTTGCAAGATAAGTGCTTTAACTTTCACTATTGTGGGTAGAATAGATTGTCAATCCTGAATTGTCTGTTCTATTAGTCTTTTTGCCCTGCCTTTGGATCGGAATCAGATAAAATCATAGCGTATGAGACTTTTAATAAGGAATTTCCCTTTACTTGTCTTGAATTGCTTGGTCTTTTATTGCAGGCCTTTTAATACCTTAGTTTGGGAACAAAACTTATTCCAGTGCCTGAGGCAAGAGAAGCTGAGAGCTAGTGAAACATATATAGTGTGATAGGATTTAGAGTTATTTGAAGAATTATGTAAGAGGGATATTTAGATGCCTAAATAGATAAAAAATGGCCTGATGGCATCTTTAAAAGCACTTGAGTCTTGTAAAGTTAAATATGAGGCTGGATGTCCACAGTATATCTGCTTCCCTAGGTGCATATCCATTTCCCTAGGTGCATATCCAAACAAAGCAATGAAAGATTTCCAGTCAAAAGAATTAGAAAATTATGACTGCCGGTACTTTTATTGAACTTCTGAATTATCTACAGATTAATAATTGTAATTCTAATCTAGAGTTCATAGAATTCAATGAAATATTTTCTACTGATTTAATATACTTTTTATCAGGTTTCTGTAATGATAGTATGTTACACTGAATGAGATATTCATCTCAGAGAATTAAAATGTATTTGTGGATAATATGTGAGTAGAAAGTGGGCACAAATTTTAAATTATTTGCTGTAAATTATTCACCCAAATATATTGCATGTCGATAGAGACAGGAATTACTCATTAATGATTATGTATTCCACATAAGCATTGGCAACATGATCAAAAATATTTATCATGAAAAATCTGTCTATCAGTATAAAGATTCACTGTAAAGTATTTCAAAGACTCCCCTTTGACTCCAAATTACCAACTCTTAAACAAGAAATGGCTGGAAGCTGCCAGTATTCAGAAATAAGATTGGTGGCAGAAATGCTGTGTGGCAGGAGTGGTATTTTTAGTACATTTCTCTTCTCCTAGCTCCTGTTGTAGAGGCTGTGTCAGTGTGGTTATTCTTTTAGGAAACAGAATGAGAAGAGAGGAATGGAGAATATGTAGGCATAGGAACACCCTTCAGCTATTCTATTCTCATAATTTCCTACAGGGAAATTTTAAACCTAACGATGTCACATATTAAATCCTTGTTGAAATTAATGAGTTTAATATTTTAACATTTCATCCATCTCCATATCTTCAATGTGAGCTTAGAACACTTGCAATTTCCCTCCATCTGGCTCGACTTCAGTTTGAAAAAAAAAAAAAAAAAAAAATTAGAAACAGTTATGTCCAACACATAAAATGAATTCCTACTAGATTTAAAAGAGCAAGCAATGAATTTTAAATTTAGGCATGCCTGCTGGCCTTCTTTTAATGTCATGCTTTGCTGTGCCTGCAGTGCTCTGTGTGCATGGCTGGGTGCAGGACACAGCTCTGAGGCGTGGCTCGGCGGGTGTGCACAGGGCTGCCCGTGCATTCGTGCACCCACTGAGTCTGCCAGCCTTGTACTGTGAGCCCTTCCCTGGGGCTGTGGCTCCGCGGTGCCCTGGTCTGCACGCGAGTGGACGTGTCCCTCTGCGTGTACAGAATCAGGGAATCAGAGCATATCCTGACAGGGAAGAGTCCCATGGAGACCATCGACAAAGTCCAACTCCTGACCCTCCCAAAGAGTCACACCAGGATCCTGAAATCATCATCCAAACACTTCTTGAACTCTGCCAGCCTTGTACTGTGAGCCCTTCCCTGGGGAGCCTGTTCTCGTGCCCAGCCATCCTCTGGGTTTATGTGTTTCAAGGTGAAGGAAGAAATGGGCTTCTTGCTGTAGACATATGCCCAAAATACAAATATTCTATTTGTCCTTTCCAAGCTAAGGTATGGTGCAGCTATTTCATCATGTCTTAGCCCATTTTAGTGACCTAAACAGTTATCTTTAAATGGACATGAGATAATTCAATCTTCATGCTGCATTAGTTCTTAGCAGAAATGCAAGGAAATTTCAGTTATAGGATTTAATAGTGTGGTAAGGAGGCGATTAGAGTGCATTGTATGGACTGTTTTATTGTAGTGATTTCATATAATACCATGAAAATAACTCCAAATCATCACCCTCAGGATTTTATAGCTTGTCACTGCCATTTTCAATCTTGGATAATTCTACCCCACATTGTGTGAGTGCATATCTGCAGAGAGAAAAATAATTAAAATGAAAAATCAGAACCTTCAGTGTGGATGTACAAAATGTGGGAGAGAAAAAAGAAACAGAAACAAAAACAAAAACAAAAACAAAGAGGAAAAAACAAAAAAACCCCCCCACATTCTGATATGTTTCTATTCTGCTCTATTTTTCTGCCTGTGTCATTTGGCATGTGTGCCTGTCTGTAGGTATTCACACCCATGTCAAAACCAAGGTTAGTGAGCCAGGCAGAAAAGGTGTAATTCTCACAATGGATCTGCAGGACATAACAAAATTGACTCTGTTAGCAGTGTTAGTGAGCCTGCCATTCATCCAGATCCATGTTTCACTGTGAACAAATTTGTAGACCGTCTTCTGACAGAGAGCTATGAACCAAATCTTTGTTAACAATCTGGATGAAGGAATCAAGCACACCCTCAGTTGGTTTGCTGATGACATCAGGATGGTCTGGAGTGTTGTTCTACCGGAGGGCAGGAAGGCTCTGCAAAGAGATCTGGACAGGCTGGATAGGGGGGCTGAAGCCAAATGAGTGAGGTTCAACAAGGCCAAGTGCTGGGTCCTGCCCTTAGGCGACAATAACCGCGGAAAGGAGCACAGACTGGAGGAGAATGGCTATAAAGCTGCCTGGTGGAAAACGGCATGGGGATGTTGGACAACAGCAGTGGCTGAACATGATCCAGGGTGTGCCCAGCTGACCAAGAAGGCCAGTGGCACCCTGGCCTGGCTCAGCAATGGTGTGGCCAGCAGGAGCAGGGCAGTGACCGTCCCCCTGTCCTGGGCACTGGGGAGGCCACAGCTCCCATGCTGTGCTCAGTTCTGGGCCCCTCACTGCAAGAGAGACCCTGAGGGGCTGGAGCGTGTCCAGAGAAGGGCAGCGGGGCTGGGGAAGGGTCTGGGGCACCAGGGCTGTGAGGAGCAGTTGAGCTTCTCACTGACTACAGCAACCTGAAAGAAGACTTTATCAAGGTGGGGGTCGTTTTCTTTCCCAAGTAACAAGTGGCAGAACAAGAGGAAACGACCTCAAGTTATGCCAGCATAGATTTAGACAGGATATTAGAAATAATTTCTTTACGTAAAATATTGTCAAAAATTGTAACAGGCTGCTCAGAGAAGTGATGGACTAGCCATTTCTTGAGGGATTTAAATGTGGTACTTCTGGAAATGATTTAGTGGTGGATCTGGTTGTGCTGGGTTAAGAGTTGGGCCTGATGACTTAAAAGGTCTTTTTCAACCTAAGTGATTCTGTGACTCTATGATTCAAAACATATTTTATGCAAAGAGATACTGCCAATAGATTCACAGATTCACCACATGCTTAAAGCAACAATGTCCACGCCTTTTCAGGATTAGTGAGTTAGTTCATTAACTTCTCAATGCTAGAAACAGAGAACTGTGCCTTAGTGCAGCTTCATACCAGCCTCAGAAGAACAGAGCTACAATATTGACTGGAGTTTTAGCTTCTGCCAGGGATACTGAGGATGAAAATAGACAGGAAAGGAAACAGAAGCAGTGCTCAGAAATGATATTAAGTAAATACCATGCTAACGGCATTTACTGCCTCCCCAGTCTGAAAAGGCTGTCCTGGGAAGACAGCACTGCTTTTTCCCATCTCTTCATGTTTCCTTGTCCTGCCATGCCTCACCTGTGTGATGAAGGAAAGCAGCTTTTAGCTAACAGTTGCTCTCTTCCCTCTGAGGGATCTGGCAGCGAGGACAGTCCACACAGGAGACTAATGAGACTTCTCACGGACCATTACTCCCAGAGTAGGCATGTGGAAGGACTCACAGCTGAGCCTGTAATTAATAAAGTAGAAAGTTGAGGCTGACTGGCAGTATACAAGGAATTGTTTCTGGGAAAGGAGCAGTAGGCCTGTGGTTGGATCCAACACAGTGATAGAGCAGCACTGCTGCTGCTCACTAATGGGTAACAATTGCAGCTGGAGGAGCTGCTGGGAACAGTGCTCCTCAGCTGCTGTTGCACATCTGGGTGGCCTCAAACCTTTTCCCCAAGGCTCTTGCACCTGCCAGGAAGTCAAGCTTTGTCTCCTGAAAACTGTGAGGCAAGACACGCATGTGTTTGTTCCTGTTGCTCTACTTACCAAGAACATTGGAGAGGTGAGAATGATCTGACAGCTGTTACTAGCAAAAAAGAACAGAAAGGAAACAAGAAAAAGGTAAATGATGGGCACAAGTGATCAGTACTCACTGCTGAGTGTGTGCTATTTGTGAACAGTGGGTCTCAGCTTGTTCTCAGCTGCAAACCTCCGTACTGCCCAGATTGCTGTCTTGTAAAGACATGACCTGGAACAAACAGCAAAGCAACAGCTCTGAAGTGTGCTCAGTTTCTTCATAGCGTAGTCAGCTTTTGTTTGGACATTGTCTTGTTTAAAACAAGACTAGTTGATAAAAAAGAGGTGGCAATGACTTTCCTAAATTCAGAATCAAGCATCAGAATGTAATTCCTACTACTTTAGTTCCACCAAGTCAAGAATAACCAACCAGCCATTAAAATGAATAAATACTGCCATACTGGTTGTATGTGTGTATGTTGCCTCTGAGACCATCACAAGGATAGAAGGAGATTTACAATGGACTTGACAAAATGATATGTCTAGTTCTGAATACAACAGGAAATCAAATGCTGTTTTTACTTTTTCTTTGAGGATAAAGCTTCCATTTAAGGAGAATAACACTCTAAGTTTCCTTTCACCTCTGTATGTAATTTACGGAAAGAACTAGACCTGCAATGGAGGGTGGGGATAAAAGGGAAACCCCAACTTTGCTACAGATGAGAAGATTATTAAAAACGTATAACCTCCATCTTAATGACAAATTACATAGTCTGCATGTTGATTAATTCTACTAGTGACTTTAGCGACTTGCTTTAAGCAGTACCTGCACAGTAGATCTTTCTGTATTTGCACAAAATCTCAACTGCGACATAAATGATTTAAGTCAGAAACTTCTGTTTCTATTGCATGTCTTACAGGTTTCTTTTTGATTAGAACCCATTATATATATATATATATACTAAGAAAAATTCAGGTCCACCAAAGAAACTGCAGTAAATGAGTTTTAAGTTGACCAGAATTATTTACTTCCTGGGAGTATAGAGAAACTGAAAGAATCTTTGCAGGAAGAGTAATTCTTGGCTTTTAGGACCATCTGGGTGAATCAGCACTGCTAGGCAGACTGACATCAGACTTGGATCAAAGCAGGGTAGGAACTGCTTCAGAGGAAAGTTGTCAGCTAAAAAACACCAAACTGAAAAAAGACCAATAAAATGTCAGAAGATCCCTGCAGAGTGTTATTGATCAAACATAGTGGCTACTGGGCCTTCATCTTCTAATTATCAGTTAATTTGTTTTCGTTGTTACTCGGTGCCGATCAGTTGTATGAAGTGTGGTCCCTCTCATGATGACAGCTAGGTTTTCTGTTTCCTCACAACACAACAGGTTTCAGTTACTTGGTATTACAGAGTGCTTTCCACTCCTCCACACTAGTGAAAAATATTTTATTAGATTGTAAATGAAGTTGTCTTGTTCTCTGAGGTTATTTTCTACAGAAGTTTCATTTCTTCTGTCTTTTTCTCTTATTTTGTTTTTATTGGACGCTAAGGGCAAAAATGTAAAACAGCATCAGTAAAAGGAACTAAAAAAAGCCAAAAACCTTTAATGTACTTGGAGAGAGGAATTAAATTGTACTTCCAACTCCTCAGTCTAATAGTTTATACAGTATGAAATGGAACAGGGTAAGCTCTTTTACTATTTCAGCTTCTAGCAGTGTAGTTATAGGTAAAGATGTTTCATGCTTCCCATTATAAATACTCATTTACACAGCTTTACAGAACGTCACGAAAATTCACTCTTGATTGAAACTTACTCAATGAGGTCATAACCTAAGAACAATTTCAGAGAAATGTTGGGTGAAATTGGCTTGATAGAGAGTCAGGCAGCTCATTTAAGCACATTGAGTTACCTGGGAATCTAATACCAAGAATTTTATCGATGTTCAAAATACTGAGGTGTAAAAAGATGACCTGCTGTGGCTGATGGAACCAGCACAATCACTGGGTCCATCTGAGCCAATTAAAGCATCAGTAATGCATTGTCAATAGGTCACATCAAATGCACCAGCAGCTTTTAGGACCCTGAGCTAAAAAATGCCTTCAGTATATATAGAAGGAGGGAGGGAAGACAAAGAGCTGGAAATGAGCAGTCAGTGAGTGACTGCTTGTCTCAATGAGCTCCTGTTTCCAAGACATCTCTGTCTTTCAGGCTGGAGCTTGTCTTCACACCTTTTGCTGACACCAATATTTTTACCTAGGGTATTTTTTGTTTAAGGTTTTTTTTTTTTTAGTTAACAGAAGTAGTAGCATCATGGGCAAAACTTGTCTAAGGATCTTCACCTGCTTCCACTTCAAGCAAATTGTGCTGCAAAATAGAATCATGGTACAATATAAACACAACACAGACATACACACATACACACACATATATATATATACACAGACACAGACACAGACACACAAGTTCCAACTTACATCATGGGACTTTTTCTGTCTCATTAAAATCCTTTTAGAATGGTGGATTTCACCCTCAAAACCAGAATTTCTGAAGCTTCACCTCTCCCATCCATCCCTTTTGTTGTTGAAATCCCTAAAATAGTGATGCAAAACACAAGTGACCCACAACCCATCTCTGCTCTCATTCAGGGGGGTTCTAGCCTTGTACCTTGGTAAGTCAGATCTGTATCTAACTATTGGGTTCTGGCATCAGTTCTTTGTCTCAGGAAATACTCATTTGATTGTACACTGTGGAGAGGATAAAAAGAAGAGACTGAGGATATATATCATGATTAGGTGATTACAGAACTAAATTAGGGCATGGCAAGATCAAGTTTAATGATGATGAAGTAGAAACTGAGAACCACTGTGGTTTCTCCTCTTCCTTGCTTTTGCACTCTGTTTTTGCAGGCATAGAGAGGTCTCTTCCAGGTAGCTTGATGATCTATAGGCTAAGCCAAATATGACCTTAAGAAGTAAAGCGCATTTTCTTTTTTCAGTGACTGTTGATTTTATACCTGCCTGGTTCTGTGGTCAAAACAGATCAGAATTATTTCTTTAAAATTATCTGAGTTCCATTTTCACAAAGGTCTTAGCAGTAGCTGAAAGAGGGGATTTTTTAGGGCTTCAGTGACAAATACCTACATCCCCTCACTTTTCTTTGGCAGTTTACATCCTTATGTGTCACTTAGTCATTTATCTTTACCATGAGGCAATGTTCGATTGTGCTTCATCTGAGTTCTGATAATAATCGCAAACACCCGCATGGTGAAATGGACTTCAGCTGATTCCCACTCTTTGCAGTTGCTGTGGAAAGAGGCTGCATCCAGACATCCCTCTCTGTTTGGACAACGGCTCGAAGTACAATGCTATTAACATAGATGAAATAATCTGAGAGAGCAAACCTGAGAAAAAGATGCAAAATTAAAGTATTCATTTCCTAGTCTTATTTCACGTATCCTGAGGAAGAATTAAGTCCACTCTGCTGACTTTGCTTCAGGATTTCTTGGCCCATATTAGCTTTCTACTCTTTCTTTCGTGGTTTAATTGATAAAACAATAAGTGAAAATATCACCATGGGAGTTATGGACTAGAGAAAGAATACTAGGTGACTGATGTCTTTTGAGTTCAGTGATTTCACTGGAGCCCCTCTCAGCCTATTTATTTTTCCATGCAAAGCCATTTTCTCTAAATTATAGACACAAATAGCAACTTCAAAATTCCTCCTTTTCAATAATACCCACTTACTTCTTACATGAAATTTAAGCACACCAGCATTGTACACTGAAGAGCACAGACTGTAAAAATATTATATTCATTCTTATTAAAATGTCCAGTCATTTGCTGAAAAAGTACAATTGTGGTGGCAGGAGAAAGTAATTTTTAAAATAAGATATTCATCCAACTATTCATAATATTATTTAATCAGTAGACTGTATGCAGACTTTAAATATGAAATGTCCAGAATCATTGTAGTGAATTATTAACAGCTGATATCTTTGGGAAGGGAGAGTTATATTCCTTATTTGTAATGCTGAGAGGAAGGGAAAGAGGAAAGACGAATTAGATCAACTAATGTGTCACATTTTTCATTCTCTAAAAATTTTCATCTTCCTGCTGAGCTTGGAGGATGATGTCCTAACAAGCATGATGTTTAATTCTCACACATTCCTCAGGAAGCTAGGACCTTAAAACTTATCAGCTTTTAATAAAGCATCATGTTTTGGTGCTTTTGAAGATGTCACTTGAACATAGTTGTTATTCTAATCTATAGCAGATATGTTTTCCAGAAGCTTGGCCAAGGCTTACCAAATTTCATACATATTGCATTAAAACATATTTTTCTGCCCTGTGGTTCCCTCATTTGTTCCTATAGCCCTTAGTCTGCAAAAACACATGCTTTCCTTCTCTGTGTTGGACAAATTTGCTAGAGGCTACTCATTTAATCCCATTGGTTTATGAGATGAAAAATTCATGTATGATGCATTTACCACTTTTCAAGATCTGGCATTTTTTATGTGTGTGCGGGCAGATTACCTGAAGCATATTTGGCAGTTTTGCAGAGTTCTAATACGTGCTACCTGTGTATGTAAGCAATTTTCTAACAACATATGGTGGGCAGAAGGAAACCTTTAGAAGCATTTTGTTTTTCACTCAAGATGATTTTAATAGCCTGTAGAGACCTCCAGACTTTTTAGGAAAATCTGTAGTAGACAATATTTAACTTTATTAAACAAAAAACAATTACAAACAGCCATAACATGTTGCTATATTTTTGTATGGTGTCTGGCATTTCCAGTCTGTAATTCTCAGGATTAGAGGTTTATTATATGTCTTGTTCACTCAGATTCTCAGTTCATTGGAAAAAAATTGCAAGTTTAATTTTGTGCTTGTTTAAAAATAGCACAGACAAATAGAAGCTATTATAATATGTGACAAGAAAGTACATCAATTGCATTTACTAATCTTTTATGCCTCAAAGCATGTCCCTTACACAAAGAAATCTTTTCATTCCTGTGGATCTGATTCTCCAGGGCATGACACCCATTTTAACCTAAGGTAATTTTATCTCTTTTGATAGCATTCTGCTTCAATAACACTGGGGTGGTGAGGTAGAGAATTAGTGCTGTTTCTATAAGGTAGCTTAAAACCCTTCTTGCAGAACAGGCAAAGGAGTCAGAGCTGAAGCCTGTTTCTGTTTCCCGTGTTCTGCACTCGGAGCCAGGTGTTGGAAATCATGGACCTGCTCCCTCCTACCCTGAGATGGCCTCTCCAGCCTGTCCCTTGTGCCCTTTGGCCCCTCCTGAGCACTCTGGTCACACAAACACTTAGCTGGGGACTTTGTGGAGGCTGGTGGCAGCTGCTCGGGGCACAGGCACAGCATGAGTGCCAGCACTGGACACTCCACGCTCTGGATGTCCTTGAGAAACACCCTCTGAGGCAAAGGATCGCCACTGAAGCTCCTTTGTTTCCATGGCCGTTTCTGGAAGTCAGCAAGGAAATAATGAGCACGGTGTACAATGCAAAGTCCTCCTGCCTTCTGCAACCTGCACCACTCTCCACAGTGTCATTTACTGATGCCAGAGAAGTGTATTTATTGTATTATAGAGAGCAGCACTGTTTTGCCATTGTTTTTGCCATTCCTTAGAAGAGGATTATTTGTGGCAGAGAATAAAATAGACTGAAAGCTAAGGATAGGCAGTGCAGTGTGTTTTTGTGGCAGACCATTTGTTCCCTGAATTAAAAAACATCACTAAAAGACACCAGAAATGCAGTGATGTCAGTGAACATAATAGTACCTTCCTTCTATGGAAATTCTCCAGAATCAATATTGTATGTAATTCTACTAAATCAGATATACAAGCAACATGCTAATCTCCTAAATACAGATTATAATTAAGTTTCTTCTAAGCTTTCATGAATTCATAATCAAAAGACAGCATTAATTTATTTGGCATTAAAAAAATTACAAAGGCCCCATACAGACAAAATGACAAGACACCCAGAAAGTAGCCTAGACAATTGTTCAGTTTCTTAGTGCTGGGAACGTGGTATTTGATTTGAATTAATAAAATATTCAAAATGCTTCTAAATGTTATCACGTAGTGGAGCTGTCTGAAATTATTTATGCTGGCATGTCTGCTAGTTCCGAAAAGCTAAAAAAGTACAGCTCTTTGGGCTAGATTTACTTACATTTTGTATCATCCTGGAAGCCAAATACAACACTATTAACTTAAGTGGTGGTGATTTTATTCGTATGAAATGAATGTTTTAAGAAGTTAAATCAATACAGGATTTTGTTGTTTTTAAAAGCACTAGGTACATCTCATGATTTAGATAGATCTTTTCTTAGTGAAGATTTTCTTTTTATTGTACTTCAAAAAAATCCCTCAGGAGTGTTCAGACTGTTGGTTATGATTGTGAAAGGTACTTATCCTCACAAAAGAACAAAAAAAGTGATGGTAAGATGTTTGATTTCTAACTTGTATCCTGAATTTCATTCTCATTTTTATTAAGAAAATTTTGATTCTGGCATTCAAATTTATGTCTAAGTAACAGAAAAGACAACAGTTTCCAGGGTTTGGGTGCTAGAAAATTCACTTATTAAAGTGAACAGCGTTTCTGTTTCCATGAGTGCCAAAAGATACAGTTAAACTATTTAAGACTTTGGGACAACCTCTGTAATTTTCAGCCTATATTTTCTGGTATCTCTGTCATACCTATGTATTTGCACATGGATTCTCTCCTGAAGACTGTGTAACTCTTCCTCCTCCTGCTGTTCATTCTACAGAAACATTTTTAGAGAAAGATCTTACTATCTTTTGAAGTTTTATTTTCTGGGTTTGATCAAACAAAACTCTTTCATTCTTCCATTTCTTGGCCATTTCAGAAGGCCTCTGCTACTTCTTTTTCACTTTGAATTAATATGACCTGAACATCAGAGAATGGGATAGCACTGGAGGAGGTCTCAATTTCTTGAGGTATTTTAAGAAAAAAACTTTTCTCTACATGAAAAAAATCCTCAGTGTTTCATTGTCATCCTACAATCATTTAGCACAACCACTTTCTTCTTTTCCTCAGCTTTTTCCAACTGATAATCAACCCATTGATAGCAATTTTAACTAGTTTCCTCCTTGTGTTGTTTGTGTTCCTTCTTTTTCTGGTCTTTGAGTTTCCCTGCATGTTTTAATGTGACATTCTGATATCCCCATATATTGATAATACACTATGAAACAGAGTCATGACCAAATTTCATTAATAGACAACTTTCCATTTAGTTGAATGGTACCTGACTATTTCATTTAACATGCCACCAAAGATGAACATGTCCTACCTTTGGAAAATTCTCTGGTTTATTCTTCTTGATATCTAGAATTTAACCTTTTGTTATGATTATTTCTTTCATTTTCTATCTTGTTTATGTACCTTCCTTAATTGCTTGCATCTTTTTTGATTGAATAGTCATTCATTTAAGAGTGAAGTCCCTTTCAACAAAATTTCCTCTTTTTAGGGACATGTTCTTGACAGTACAGTCCTTTGGCCATGAAAAAATTCAGAAGTCATTTCCTTCTGGAAACCCAGTCTTCTTTCTGTTCAATTCTGAGCTAGTTTCAAAAGCAGGGTCCTCCAATGTAGTTGTTATTTTTTCATTTCTACAAGTAACTGAAAACTACCATGATTCAGAAAAAAAAAACAAACAAAACAAAAAAAAAAGAAAAAGACTATTATAGCATCCTCATTTCCTTTCAAAACTCTGTCTAAAACAATAGTATTCTGTGCACTTATCTTGTGATTTCCTGGAAAACACTGTTGACTTCCATCTATAGAAATAGTAGCCTAGTCACTGGTATAATGTCTGATCTCCTGGCAGAAAAAAAAAAAAAACAAACAACAAAAAACCAACAAAAAACCAAAAAAGGCTTCCTAATGATGTTTTTATATAGTGTTTGCTTTCCAAATAATAAGAGGGAGATCTCTGACCTTGTCCAAATCCAAGCCTCCAGGAGCTCAAGTTCTTCCTTTTTGTCTCACAGCAGCAGTAGACAAATCACTTAACATTTCTGTTGAAAGGGGAAATAATCCTTTTTCCTAATCACTTCAGGACCCTTGCTACAACCTTGGCTTATATTAATTTTTGCTTCATTTCAGGCACCCAGGCTCATAGTCCTCCTTTATCTATTACAGTAGCATCTGCACTTGTCTATTTTCCCTAGGATCAAGTGTGGAAATACCTCATCTCCAAATTTTCTTTTTTCACTGCTACTCTTAAGCTTTTTAGATGGGTCTCAGCGGCCTTACCCAGACATTTTTCTACTGTAATATGAAGCTGAAGCATGTTGTTTCTATTAACATCTCTATAAAGTTGAACATCCCTGAACTACCATCATTTAATTAACTAATTAGTCATCTTTCCATCTTCATTATCTCTCACTTTCTTTGTCAATTACCTGAAAAAAAAAAAAAAGTTGATGATCAGCTGTGCCTTAGCACTGCTAGGCATCTTCTGTGGGCTGGCACAGTGATCCTTGAATTAGGATGCTTCTCAATATGTGAGATTTATGAGAAATTGAAGACATCAAACTGCCAAAATATCTAAAGTGTGTATGGGAAAATTCAGATTAAAATATTGA
This sequence comes from Polioptila caerulea, assembly GCA_013397295.1. Lineage (NCBI taxonomy): Eukaryota > Metazoa > Chordata > Aves > Passeriformes > Certhiidae > Polioptila > Polioptila caerulea. Next base: position 1,053,578 of record VYXF01008385.1, read on the forward strand.
GAATGGTTCCAGATCAGGATAATAAAATACCCAGAGTGAAATTTCCAATGTGTGAAAGATATGATACAGAGATTGCAAAAGGTTGGCTGGAAAATATTGCCAGAAAAAGCAAGACCTTTTTCTGAAATGTTCTAAATGTGATCTGAAAAAACCCCTGTTACTTCTCTTCTTAAAATGCTCATGTTTGTAAGATAACCACTGCAGTTTAAAATTTAGAAAAACTATCATTAGATAGTAGACTTGTTTTTCCCATATATAGCAAACACTGTTCATTTTCAATACTAATGAACAGTCTGAAAAATCAAAATAGAAGTTTGCATTTGTGCAATAATAAAATCCTGCTGTCATTTAGAGATACACAGAATGATCTTATATATTAAAAGAATCAGTATAAAAAGAAAATTTTATTATGTCTTTGATGGTATATAAAATATCACATCATTACATGATCAATTTTGTTAGCATTGTGCTGTAAAATTCAATAAACTACTGCTGAGATTGATTAATAACCAAAACAAATATGAAATATTGAATTAGTCTCAAAATCCTTTGTTTGTACAGAAACAACGGATTAGTCTTACCATGTGCTATAAACAAAGAGGTAATGAAAGAAACAAAGGAAACTTGGCTGGATTCTACTTCCAGTTCTACAGAGTAGGATCTGAAGACATCTATTCCCTACACAGAGTGAATGGAAAGAGACAGGCTCTTTGAGAAGGTAATTTATTCACCCTTTCATAAACACCTGTCATGAGACAAATCATCCTCTGGAGATGCCCATTTCCCTCACTGATTTGAGAATGTAGCTGAGTCAAATGAGGCACATCCTTCTGGATGGAAACGGTAGGATGCTGAAGCATCTCTTTCATTTCAAGCCTATGGGTGATCTCAGTTCCAACCACACTGAGATCACGAGAATTCAGTGCTGACCAAGCATGACCTAAGTCTTATGAGTGGCTGAGGATACCAGGGTTGTTCAGTCTGGAGAAAGCAAGGGTCAGGGGAGACCTTATTTCCCTCTACTATTATGTGAAAGGAAGCTGTAGTGAGGTGGGATCAGCCTCTTCTCCCAGGCAGCTAGTGACAGGACAAGGGGAAAACAGCCTCAGGTTGTGCCAGGGGAGGATCAGGTTGGATATCAGAAAATTTCCTCATTGAAAGAATGTTAAAGCACTAGAAAACTCTTCATCCCTGGAAGTATTCCAAAAACTGCATGGACATGACACTACCCAGTGGGGTTTTGTGGGTGTGGTGGTATTCAGTCAAAGGTTGGAATTGATGATCTGGGAGGTCTTTTCCAACCTTAATGATTCTATGATCATTATTCTTGCATCTTCAAGACAGAATTTTATTACTGTATGTAAAAGTTACTCAAAATACCAAATCATCTTTCCCACTCAGTCATCCTGGTGTGTTTTTTATAATTACTTATTTCAGTGAAAATTCACTGTTTCATAAGGTACTGCAAGAGCTTCTGTTCCTCCCCAAGGAGTCTCCTTTAGCCTCACAGTTATAGCTCCTGTCTTGAATATTCAGAGTTCAGTAAATATTCAAGTTGATTTAGAAAGGAGTACAGTGAAAACATGATTATACTCATTCTCTTTTCCTCCGGGTTCATGTTCTTATTTGAAAATTCTTGTGCACAAATTCTTATTCCTTATAATTTTCTAGTCTACTGATTCCCTCTGAACTGGAGGGTGGATCCAAAGCAGAGTTCAAAACCATCTCTTGTTTGGTCAATGTTGTACTGATGCATAAGGATAAAGGCAGTCCCAGGGATTTGTTCTTTTACATGGTTTGTTCATAATTATCTTCTAAAGGTGTCACGGGTTCAGATTTTGAAAGGTAGATGCTAAAAGCATACATGAAGCGAGGGCTGAGGAAGAATAAGCATGAAGTGAGTGATTCTTTTCCAAATCTTTAATGTGTAATCTGAATTAGTTAATCAGAGAAAATTGATTGAACCACTATACAGAACATGACCAAGCACCCAACTTTTTTACTAGAATCCTAGTGGAAGTATGTACTGTGGGGGAAGAGGTTCTTGAAATTACGCAAGCAATACACACTTCAAACTTGAACCACCCCCCATTCCCTGCATCATTGTCGTGTTATATTCAGCATGTTTACTAAAGGTCATGAGAGCCCTTTAAAACATGCAGAATCAAGAACAAGGAATTCATACCTGCAAAACCTTCTGAGATTAATGACTCAAAGAAAGTAAGTGAAAACATTTACAGCTGATTGAATCAATTTTATGTGGGGGAGGGGGTTCTGCATTTTACTGTTTTTCCTAGTATTGGCCCAAGGCAAATCTCTAGTGCAGATATACTGGATCTGAATAAAACCAGACTTGAAAAAATATGAAGTCTAGAATAAATCAAACTCTGTGGAAGTTTTGACATAGCAGATTCACATCAGAGATTTATTCTGGTGTAGCTCCCATGAAATCCATCATTGTACTGCACCTGGAAATATCATATTGCCTAGAAAAGTCACTGGAAAATTGATAGATTCCAAGTTGTATATTAGTGTATATGTTGGTGTAGACTTATTTCTGTGAAACTACATTTATTTATACCAATGGCGGATCAACAACATGTAAAAGATTTCTGCGGACTTTACAGTAATTCCCTACAGCAGAGTCAAAACTGCAGGACAAAAATCACTGCTTGTTAAAATATTTAGAAAGCCCTGTTTAAAAAGGATGAAGGCACACATGACACTGTAAGGGCAGAATTGGATTTGACAACAGGAGAACATTATACATTTCAGATACTGCTCCTCACCAGCAAAGCCCCTCTGCTTCTGCACTTCTTGAAAGGCAGTGATTACAACTTCTACAAGTAAGAGGGGACAATTGGAACAGGAAGTTATTATATAATGACAACTTTAATTTGATCACCAAATCCTCCAACATTTCTACCCTTCATCATTCCTATGGTGATAAGAGGTCTGTCTGCTAAAGCTGTGTGCTGGATTTTGTCCAAGTGACCCCCTCTGAACTGAAAAACTTCTGTGTTCTACTTTGGCAGCTCAGTGCCCAAAGAACAGTCTGCTAATGAACAAGCAACCTGGAATTTTTAGGGGTTATAGAGGCCATTTAATCATCTAAAATACAGGTAGATGTACAAACATTACATAGCTATGTGGGAAGTGGCACAATACTGCTTGGGTTAGAACTTTCCTGTAAGTGCTTGCTTGGAGCATTAATAAGAAATAACATCCTACAAACTTATCTCCTTGAAGAGCTGAGTGGTGTAGCAGAGTACTTACATTCCATAGTTAATCTTCTCAGAGCAAAAACTATTAGTGAATATCACAGTCTAGTTCAAAGATCTTTAGTGGTATTTTTTAACTATTTCACCATTGTGCCCAGTGTTGGGCTCTCTGTGGCAGGTTCAGCAAAGAGAGGGAATAAAAGCCTCTTTCTGCCTTTGACTGAACTACAAGCTAGAATAAACGTCCACAAAAATACAAGGTAGAAGTTATCACCAAGAGGGCTAACAAATTTGGGAGTCAGATTTAACCCTTGTTGAGATTACGATTATTTTTATTCCTCTTTTTCAAGATACCAGTTTCTGAAGTATGTTTTGTTTCTGCTCTTGGAAATCGCTCCCACAGAACCTCTTCAGTAGAGACTTCAGCTATGTACTACAGAGGTCCTGACACTTTCATCTTGTCCAGGCTGATGTTACCTTTCTACTTTGCCCTCTTATATAAGCAGGTATTTCTTACACTCCTTCTGTTCAAGCCAAAACTCTGCTGAAACTAGGCAAGGAAACAGTGAGGCATGATTTTGGAATACCTATTTCTGTTCTCAGTAGAGGAGCTTAGAATTCAGGTTACTAATTGTATCTTTAGAGAAGAGTCTAACAAATTATGCATATTTCACTGTGGTGAGGCAATATGCTTTTGTGTGGGAAGCCTTAGAGGCCAAGACTGTAGGGGTTTTATCTTTTCCTTCCAGTAACTCAGAAGAATACAGGATCAAAACTGAGTGCTTTATCTAATTGTAACTCAGATGGTGAATTCAATTTAGTGTCATCTGGTAAAGGCCAGCTATTTGCCTAACTAGGGATGTGGAGCCTGAAGGAGTAATGGAAGTGAGATGAAAATGTGTAGTCAATCAAAATGCATATTAGCAAAGTTTGAATCTATTTTTATAAAAGTTATTGTAAATTTTAAATGGCTGGATTACAGTAGTTTTTCTTTTCTTGATCTACTTAATACATATTCTGGTGCCAGAACCTTCAGCTGTTCCATTTCAATAAAGATGAATCTTTGTGTCCTAGTTTTCCTCTACTGTTCTACTTTTTTTTTTTTTTTTTTTTTTTTTTTTTTGCAGACAATGAGTAGAGTGTTCTTTTTTTCATGCATGCATTTTTGGACAAATGAATGAGGTTGCTCAAAACCATCCCTGCATGCTTCTGTCTATCTAAAGAATGCATGCCCAACTGCAGAAATATCCCTTTATTTCCCAGTGTTGGTTCTTCAAACCTTCAGTGGTTTTCAGTTTTAATGCACCATCTTTCAAGGAGTACAAGATATACATGACCTTTGTCCACAAATCATTGATTCTCTTTTCCCTAGTTATTTTTTTATTTCAGCTGGATCCACTCCCCCAAATCTCTCCCCACTACTGAAGCTTAATAGCTTCATAAAAATTTCTTCCCTGGAAGAAATGTGACCCTGGAAAATAATGATGAATTCCCTATAAACTGAGGTACCACACTAGCTAGAAGCTCTGCACAGTCAAGCTTCTCCTGGATGTACATACTTGGAGGCATAGCTTGGCAAGGAGGTTTGAAATACTAAGATGACTCAAGAGACCAAGTATTGTGGGACTGATGGCATGGTCAGCCACTTTCTTCAAGCCTGTCAAACTAGCCTTACACATAAACAAATCCCAGAGACATTTCAGATAAATAATCACTGAGTTATTGGCAGGGATTGTTAGTCTAAGCCTCTTTAGGATACATCACTTATTTTCCTTACAGGCCAAACTCACATATTGCTCAAATTATGTGGAATTCTCTATAAGAGGTGGCACAATTATGAACCTCCTTATGAACGATAGCTAGCAGTTGGGAGCACTAAATCCTTTATAAGAAGAAATCTGAACCAGCATTTCCAGCTTCTGCTCACTTGAGCTCTCTGATTTTTAAAGTCCTACATAAATCTGTGAAGCTCTAGGAAATTAATTAAGTCATGAGCTGCCTGAACATTCACCTTCTGAACTTAGGCTAGCCTTTTCTTAGTGCTCTTCAGGATGCAACTCTGCCTTCTCTTTTCTTTTGTCAACTGCTTTAGCTGCACTGTACAGATAACGCTTTTAGTTATGAGAAAACAAACTTTTGCAACAGAAAAATTAATATGTTCAAAATAAAAGAAAGCCACGCCTCTTTTTAAACATAATGGGGAGCAGACAGATATTCTTCTGGATTTTCAGGAAAATCAGGTTTTATTGTAAGCCTGTAGTTTTCAGAAATTCTCAGCCATGAAAACATTATCTTGCTTTGGGAGAAATACTATTGCTGTTCACGACTCTTTGGTCCAATATGTTCCCTCTCCTGCCCTCACTTAACATCTTCGTTAACGTAGATGTCAGAATTTAGATAGTCACCCTTTGCTTCTGTAGCAAGCAAGCTCCTCTGGATGGCAGCTAATCTAACTTTAAATAGGCATCTATAGTAAACCAGAAAACAGCCCTCTCCTGTCTGGGTCTTCAGTGCAGCACACACCCAGCTCAGCATTTTGCCACTTTGTGATGAATCATATTGTGTCAAACCTTTCAGCGTGTTTGCCACAGTTCATTAGAGCTAGAAGGGGCTGTCTGCTCAGCATCACTGGCATGTCTAGGGGACTGCTGTGCTGTGAAACTTACACAATGCTGAAAAATCCCTGCTCTGCAAAGTATCAAGGTGCAAGAGTTCAACCCCAGAGATATGTGACATACTTTAGGGAGATTATGGACATTTGCACCCTCTTACTCCAAAAAACATTACAGCAAGGCTGCTAGAGGGTTCTTTGGGGTCTCTTTCCCTGAAGAAAAATACATCTGAACCAGACATGTGAATATCATCCTGCCTGATCTATTCTAAGCTGCTCATACTCAAGGAAGTATTTTTCTTTCGCTCAATTGAACACCATCACAATTGCTGCGACAATAACTCTCTTTAAAATAGCCATGTTTATGTTCTTACCTTTCTCTGCACCTTCCAAGTCACATCTATTCACATGATATAAATGTCTGAATTTGTATTTCAGTGTTGCCAACTTTTATAGGCTCACGTCTTCCTAAACTAGCAATGTAATTATAACTGTCTCGCTCCTGGTATTTATTATTAATATGAATATAATGAAGTGGGTGATTAAGCAGTCACTGGTTACTCCTGTAATCACCAGACCAGCCCCCTAAGGAAACTGGGTTCAATAACATGTCACTGGAATGATAAAATCTTAATGAGTCATCAACGAGATGCAGAATTTTGAGGCTCAGCAGAGTTCAAGTCCTGTTTATCATAAAAATGAAAGGAGATGAGGCTGGGAAAGAAGAAGAAATAGCACAAAATGGAAGGATAGATACTCAGTTAGAGTGATTTGCATTACCTCTATTGGATCTCTGACAAATATAACCTGCTGCGGACCTGCCCTTCATCATTAGCACAGTAGTTGCAGAACCTTTGTTTTGATATAGAGTTCTATTTCCACACACTCGGCTGCTGCCTGACATCTGCATTAATTCAGAGCATGTCAGAGATGGGACCACCTCCTCCCCATCTGCCCCCTCTGCTCACCTCCTCATCTTCTTTCACAAAGAGTATCTGTGATAGGAAGTGATTTACAGAAAAAGAGTTTCCAAACCCTCTGGCATCTCAGATCTGCTTATACAAGCTTGCCCTGATTAATTCAAAATTCTTCTTGTTCTAATAATCCTCTCATTTCAAAGCATCTTTGTAGTTCCTTCACTATATTTTGTTGGCATGCAAACGAGCAACCTCAGGTATGGATGTTTAACTTTTTTTGTTCTCCTTTTTTTCAAATTCTTCTAGGTTTGAAGAGATGCAAGATACTCAGGTTTTTTTTCTTCCCTCAATGTATTCTTCATGTTATTAATAATTCATATCCTTGAGAAGGGAGGTAAAAAACCAAATTACTCACAGCCCTGTTAGACAAAAAGAAGTGACAATGCCTCCGCAAAAGACTGCAGGTCAAGTTCAGACTTGGGGGAAGAGATTGCAACTCTATTGAACTACTTCGAGATTATTCATAACAACAAGGCAATATGTCAACTGCTCAATAATGTATCCTACTCCAACCTTCAATTAACCTTTTTATTCTTAGGCATTTAGCTTGGTAAGGCACGCAAATTAATTTACGTGGAAGCTAATAAACAATGAGTCAAAATAATCAGGAGCTGGATGATTAGGTGTTTAGTTATATGGTTTATTATTTATTTAAACTGAATTTTGATGAATTATTGAAGCTTTAACATTAGTCTTTTTTCTTTCTTTTTTTTTGGGTGTTGTTTCTAAGTGCAGAGATTATTTTCTAAGAGTCCCATATGACATGATCTAAGGCACACATATTTGCTTCAGTAATTTAGTATTTCAGTATTTTGTGCCCTTGAGGCACAAGTGTTATTCCAACTATATGCAAGGAATTGATGCAAAAATAAAAATAAACATAAAAATAAAAAAAGAGCAATCTAATTACATAAATCCAGAATTCTAACACCTTCTCAAACATATTCACCTGTCCAAAACATCAACAGCCCAGATATCATGAGAAAAGATCTACAGGAGAGACACATCTTTCTGCAAGTAGGTAAGGTGTAGCACAGTCTCTGGATTGGCACAATACACTGGTGTTTAAATGTGTTTCTTGCTCCCTCAGAGTCAAATGTCCATATTCATACCAGCTGACACACAGTGACTGTGTGTGCCTGAGGGCTCTGCCCTTGCAGCAGGGGAGATATTTCAGCTTAACTAATGGGAGAAGCCAATCTGCATGAAAACTTCCCAGAAATGGCCAGGACTAGGGTAACCAGCTCCCCTTTTGTAGGCAGTGGCAGAGAAAATAACAGCAGAACTTCCAGTTTAACCAAACAAAACTCTTCCCCTTAAAACTGATATACGCTTCCATCTTGCCAAAAAAACCCCAAATGGATTATGATGACAATGGCGAACACTAATTTATGGTAGAGAACAAACATTCCAAGTTCAGCTCAATTAGAGCTTTCTTTTTATTTTAAGTGACAAAAAGCTTTAATTTTTGTATATCAAACCTGGCAGCTGAAAGCAGAAAGAAACCTACTGATTCATGGTGGTAGACAGTAGATTTTACAGTACATTTTAAGTGCCTGGGTGAACTGACAGATTCCTCTCTTCATTTCCCATCTTCCAGTTATGTCCTATAGCTTAAGATACACATGGTCTTGGAAAATCACACATGCATAACAAACTTTTGCACGTGTAGTTTTTCCAATGGGTTTGGGAAACTATCTGCCCTAAAATTTATGAATAAAGATGAACGCCTGTACAATTTCCTTTTATAAAATGTAAGTTTACTAAAAAAGTGGGAAAAGTAAGTAATTACTGTTCCCTATGAATATTGTTGATCAGTGTCATGAATTATGCATGTATCCCTCCTGGGTCCAGTGTCCTCTGGCATTTCTTAAGCAGTAGCTCAATATTTTCTACCACTCTGATAAATCATTCAATAGAGAAAGGGTAAGTCCTGGTTCTTGAGCCACTGTTCAGAGGCACTGACTGATGTGGTTTGTCAAACAGCTTAGTTTTACATTCCACAGCTGAAAGCCTGACATCCGAGTCTTTATAGTCCGCCAAGGTCACAGGGACACAAGAGTTGTGAAGTGTGCTTTCAGCTCCTTGGATGCTGAAAACTGGCTCAAAATTCAGCAGGAAAAATTCTGCTTCTGTAGAGGCACAGGTTTTTCTGAGTTTTTTTATCTTTTTCTTAAGAGAGGTATAACAATGGTGTCCCAAGGAGATGGTATTTCTTTCTTTAGGGAGAATTAAAGGTCAGATATTTCCATAATGTTCACAATATCTATGATAAAAACTGTTCAGTGAAAATAACTTCAGCCTTTCTTTTCAGAACTGAATTTATTCTATACATCTCTTCCATGAATGTCATGAAAGACACTGTGTAAAACTGGTGGAGGAATTCCATTCTTCACAGATTATGGGTTAACAAAATAATTCTTTAAAGAAAAATAGTGTGGTTTCATTTCAAAATGAGTGGTTGCGACCCAACGCTGAGCACTAACAGTTTATTCCCATTGCTGTACACTACAACTTCCACTAAGTTCCCAAAGCTAAGCAAAATAAATCAGTATCCATGCTAAATACACCTTTTCCTCTTAAATGAATTTTTCTCTGTGCTCAACAGGGTCATGGAGGAGATCCTAATGGAAACCATGCCAAAGCACATGGAAAATAAGGAGGTGATTTGTGACAGCCAATATGGCTTCACGAAGAGCAAATTGTGCCTGAAAAATTTGGTGGCTTTCTATAAAGGAGTTGCAGCATGGTGGATGAGGGAAGAGCAACTGACGTCATCTGCCTGTATTTGTGCAAAGCATTTGACACTGTTCCGAGTGACCTCCTCATCTCTAAGCAGGAGAGGCACGGAGTTGACAGAAGGACCACTCGATGGATAAGGAATTGGCTGAAGGTTGCACTCGAGGAGCTGTGGTCAATGACCCAGTGTCTGAGTGGAGAGCAGTGACAAGTGGTGTTTCTCAGGGTCTGGTATTTGGACTGGTGCTATTTAATATTCTTGTCAGTGACATGGACTGAGGGATAGAGCGCACTCTTCGAGAGTGCACACTGATAATACACAGCTCTGTGGTGCATCCAACAGGCTGGAGGGAAGGGATGCCTTGCAGAAGGACCAGGACAGACTTGAGAGGGGGCCCATGTTAACCTCATGAAGTGAAACAAGGCGAAGTTCAAGGTCCTGCACGTGGACTGGAACAATCACAAGCAAAAATACAAAATGGGCAATGAGTGGATTGAAAGCATCTCTGTGGAGAAATACTTGAGCGTGAATTAAATACTGAATATGACTGAGCGTGCACTTGCAGTCCATAAAGTGAGCTGTGCCCTGGGCTGCATCCAGAGCAGTGTGGCCAGCAGGGTGGGGGAGGGGATTCTGTCCCTCTACTCATCTCTCAAGACACCCCACCTGCAGTGCTGTGTCCAGCCCTGCTGTCCTCAGCACAGGAAGGACAAGGACCCACTGGAGCGAGTCAAGAGGAGGAGCGCAAAAATGATCAGAAGGCAGGAACACCTCTCCTACAAAGACAGGCTGAGAGAGTTTAACCTGGATAAAAGAAGGCTCCAGGGTGACCTTATGGCAGCCTTTCAGTACCTAAAGGGGCTACAAGAGAGCAGGAGAGGGACATTTGACAAGGGCATGTAATGATAGGACAAGGGGGAATCGCTTTAAACTAAAGGAGGGCAGTTTCAGATTAAATATTAAAAGTAAATACTTTACTGTGAGTGTGGTAAGGCACTGTCACAGGTTGCCCAGAGAGATTGTATGTACCCCATTCCTTGAAGTGTTCAAGGTCAGGTTTCATGGGTCTTTGAACAACCTGGTCTAGATACACAATGCAAATGCAGAATCATGAGCATTCATGGCAGATAGAAGTGGAAGTTTCGCCTTTTTTCTGTCACGGACCAAAGATGTGTCCTGTGCCCTGTATGTCTACCCAACTGAATGCCCAAAGAACATTTAACAGATGTGGTTAAAATGTTCATAAAAGTCCTCTGAAAAATACATCTGACTAAGACAAAAGCTTTATTTCAAGGTCTCAAAGAGCTTAAAAACATTCTGTCCTTCAAAAAATTAATGCAGATGGAAAAAAATTCAAAACCCATGAATCAATGTCAGAACTAAAATCTTGCTCTTTAGACCATTTTGATAAATACAAACAGATCCAAGGATCCTGCAAAAGGATAAAATTAGCAAACAGAAATTATAATTTATGGCTGCAAATGATGTGGAATACATGTCAACTCTCTTTTGCCTAAAAGAATGGAAATGAGGATGAGGGGAAATACTTCTGTCTTTTTAATGTTGGAAGAATAATAGGTGAGAAGATCAATCTCTCCAAAAGGCCATCACTCCACTTCCATTACCTTGCATGCAAGGTAGTAGATTTACTTCAAGACAGCAAGAGCTTCCACAAATACCTAAAAGCAGAGCAGTCCTGCAAGTATTATGTATTAAATGCATTTGACAAACCATTCTATTCCACTGTTACTGATATCTTTGTTAGGCTTTTGTCTTGGTGCTTATTTCCTATTTTTATATCCAGCTGGGCAAGGAGCTTGACATGCTCACACCTTCTCAATATATTACATGGCTGCTTGTTAGCACTCAGTAGGGAGCTGATCATAAAGAATCCCAATTCTATTCTTGGCTCTCTGAGAGATGCATGCTGTGTGCTGCCTGGAGAACTGAATAGTCCAAACTGATGTAGTTATCCTAAAAAGCAATACAGAAAAGGAAATAAATTAGGGTCTGACATATAGGCATATTGGCTCTGGATTTTTCATCTGACCGGTGAACCCTCTTTTATATCATCGTAAGTTCACAAGTTTACTTCTTGGCCATCCATGTTAGGTTTATGAACTTGTTTAGTAATAATAGCAGGAAAATAGACAGAGATTTTAACAGCAGTTAGGAGTGAGATTTGTTTTCTTCTTTTCTGTTTAAGATATATGAGTATTTTCTTTTCCTCTTAGATTTTTGTCTTTCTTTACTTGTTTGTTTGACATAAAATTTTTTCTCAGAATTGGATATTATCATTCAAACAGTAACAGAGTTGTCATGAAATTAAAGTTCCATATATGTGTGTTTTTTAATAATACATTTTCCTCTCTATCTGAATGGTGCTGAAAACCCTCTGAACAGTAATTATCAGAATCTGTTACCCTAGGACTGAGTAGAAAAGAAGCAATGAGGCCCAAGAACGTTTATTTCCCTTCCAAAAGGATATGAAGAGAAACAGTCCTGGAGAAAGCCTGTTAAAAAATATTATTATCTTCTTTTTCTTCCTCTGTCCATTTCTCAAGTGACTTTAACACATTTTGTTCATGCTCAAAGTTTTCCAACAGGAGACTTGGGCTTTGTTATTGCACGAGTTCTCAAAGACATAGCTGAAGCTAAACTGAGCTCTGCAGCACTAGCAGACATGACACCAACCTGTGGCACTGCACCAATGCAAAGGTCATTGCTGCTCACACGAAAGCATTGCAGGGCTGGAGGTAAGACTAGCTCATACGTCAGCAGTGTGCCTTCGCATTTAGAAGGTGCCTTACCCACAGAACAAGTAAACCACCACAGCTATATTCAAGCCGGTTTTGTGACAGGTTGATGCAGAAGGTCGTTACCATGTGGATGTAATGCCACTAAAACAGTAATATCACTAAAACAAAGGATGAAGTATCTACAGAAAAAGGCATCAGGTTGATGAAGGCTGCTTTAATGGCTATATGAACTCTTCTGCTCATAGCATATAAGCTGCTTAGCAGAAACACTTGAAAGTTTCCTAGTTTAGTTCCATGTATCTAGTAAAGAGATTTTTAAAAGATCCCAGAGGAGAGATGGATTAGTTACATTTCTTTTGCCATCTAAGACCACATGTTTGGTAAAGATAGTCATCTACGAGCAGAGAAGATACAGAGGAAGAGATAGATACTCCTATCCCATCTAGGATATTCACACTACACAAGAAAAACTTGTTTAGTTTTGATTTAATTTATTTAATCTATTGTATAATAGATTTATTATAGAATATTGTATAATTTCATAACTGAAAAAAATAGCCTTGACTATTCATGGAAGGATATTAGCCAGCACTTTTGTGTTCATCTGTAGCTTTTTGCTGAGGTTGGAGGGAAGAACTGCCACTCTGTATTACCCTCAGCTATTTTAATTCTCCTATGCTCCCTCTTCAGAGCAAAAGCAGCTAATAGCCCATTACTTGACTGATAGACAATTAGACCAACAATGAGAGTGAATTTTACTGTTGAAAAAACTTTTTCCTCTTTAAAAAAGTTTTTTAAAAATTTTCTCTGTCGAAGCACTTATTTTTATAATAAAGAAAAATAAATACCTCTTATTTTCAGAGTAAATGTAAAATATGGTATTTTAACTGACACTCAACTTCAAGTTAAATTTATGCTTACTAAAGAAAATTTGAAACAGGACATGAAGTTGAAAGCATTTGTAAAAGTACAGGCAGAAAAGAGTATTTAATAATACTATCCCAGGTGTCAGAGCCAGCAACCAGTGAATCATATTTTCAGTTTATTCTTTCCATGTAGTGGACACACAGCAATATTGAAGATAGCTCCTTGCAATTCAGATATGGGGCCAAGGCTTCGCCTGTCATCTTCTGGATATTTTGTCAGTATATGTCTCTACATTGAAAATTAAATCAAACCGTTTAATGTTTATGAAACATTTTGTAAACAAAACACATCAAGAAGTCCCACAGAGGGAAAGAAAGAAAATAGAAATGTTGGTAACAGATTAAATAGTCAGAAAACTGTTGCATGGTGTGAGAAAGCACTGGAAGAGTGAGATGAAGGCATTGATTTAGCTACTTAGTGGCATGTAACAGGGAAAAAAGAGGAAACTCAGTAAATAGATCAGGTGTACTACTGGGATTAGGAGAGCAGCCTGCAAATGTAGAGAAGGAACCTACTGTGGTTTGGACTTTCACAAGAAGGACAATGAAGACACACCTAGGGAAGCAGTTTTGATTTCAATTTTGTTTTCAGTTTTGGTTTGATTATGGTTTGAGCACAGAAAGAGATCACAGCAACTTCCTGAGTAACTGGGCTGTTTGGAGGTTTTCTGAAACAGTAGTTGAGGAGATATCCCAAACCATTTAGAGTGGCAGTATCCATGGAAGAAGAGGAGAACACAGTGTTTTAAAAATGTCTTCTTCAAGTCATCATCTGACAATCTCTTCAGTCAAACTGGGTGTTTGATATTCATATATGGTGAAATGGCACCACATACTCTGCTTGTTTCAGAGCCCTGAAACGTGGGGTGAATTGCTGCTGCTGAGAGATGGGCACCTGTGCAGTTAGTCCTGAGGAAGAAGAGATGAGGAAAGAGAAAAGGTGTCCTTCATCTAACATCAGTTACTCTCTCTTTTCATGACAACTTTTTCAGGTGCAACAAGAGCAGCAAGGCTACCTACCCTCAGAGACCTAAGACTCTCTCAGTCTGTTTTCTCTGCTTCCCACCTTCTGTGGGACAACCAGTTCTAAGAAAAATTGAACCAGCCCTGCTTAATCTAAAATATCCCTTGCTTATTTTCATCCCTTCCTTATATCCCTTAGCTCCCTTATTTTGATACAATGCTAGCACATCTTTCTCTTCCCCCTCCTGCTTTGCAGGGAACCCTGAGCACTCTTGCTAATTAAATACTCTGCAGGAAACATGCAGAGAAGAAACAGAGCAACAGGCCATCGGTCTGGCACAGCTTCAAAGCCACTAACTTGATGGAAGCGTGCAAGAGCAATTTGAGCAGCCTGCCCCTTGACTGAGTGAAGGTGACCCATGCAAGGGGGTTGCAGGAGTCAGCTAATGCCCCATGTGCTGTATGGGATATGGGGGAAACTGCCTGAAGTTTGGAAAATTTGGAATCTTGTATAACCTAAGAATCAATGCTATTCTCTTTTCTTCCCTTCTCTTATTTTTTCCCAAATATCACTTTCACCATGGCTTTCTGAAGCAGATAGTAAGTGTCCAGACATTCTAGGAAAGATATGTGTGTATTCAGATCATTTGAGTAATCACATGAAGAGTTATACAAAATCCATTAGCAGAAACTAGTTCACAAAATTCTATTTTTCATCTGACTAAGGTTTTGGTTTAAATTTTCTTAGTGTTGTAGCTCATGATTCCTTCATTAAATGAGCTCAAAACTTTTGGGGAAAAAAAAAAACCAACTTATTTCCCTCCACCTTACACATTTCAGTAGATAAATGACTTTGATGTCAATCCCACTCAAAGGGGTTTATGTATCTGAAATACCTAAATCATGACTGAATTGGAAACTCATTTTCTACTCTAAAATGAAATAATGTGTCTTACTGGATTGTGTAGAAGACTCAATTGAAAAGAACATATTTTAAAATTTATTTTACTTTCCTTTTAGTCACATGTCCTTCTCTGTCCATTTATCAACCTTGGTTCTTTTGTTTGTTTTGTTTTTTTTCTTTCTGGAACTGTAAAATTCAGAAATCATTCTTGTCACAACTATTGTTAAAATCAATATGCCTTAATAAAATATTTTGGACAGTTAGAGTATTGTTGAAATACTCATACCTTTCAGTCTCAATAGGGCACCATGGCTGTTTTTTCTCCTAAAAGGAGCCTAACCACGTTATTAGGAAATTTATCATAAAATTAGAGTTAATTGTTTGGCAGTGCTTCAAAGTGTCACATCACTCACACAACACACATCCTTAGCACATTCTTGCTAAGCACTGAAATGAAACCTCACAATTTTCAATATTTCCCTGCGGGGCTGTGCTACATTAGTCCTGCATGCAGCAGATGCACTGTTAATATTTGATACATGGCTGGGTGCAGGCAGGCTTTAACCAGGGAATTTCTGTCCACCAGGTATTTGATAACTCCAAGAGAGAAATACTTTTATCTGAAATCTCTCCTCCTCTGTCAGAGAACACACACAGCCACTGTGCAGCCCCCTATGCACCCACACACCCTGAGCCCTGATTTTGTCACCCTTACCCCCTTCTGTGTTACTGCTGTTATCAACAATTTGATACAACAGAGATTATCTATTCCTACATGAGGCATTAATCAAACCCTGAAGAAAATTATTCATATTTTACTTTTATGACAAAATGTTGAAACAGGATTTCTTAACATGTTCAAACGGTTGAAATATTTAACCCAAATCACTCCTTCCCATGAGCACATGCAGCTTCAATGATTTATCAAAAAAATCCAAATGAACAAGGAAAGCACTGAAAATTTGCTGAGAAAGCTCCAGCTTTAGACCCAAGCACAGATTTTAATGACAGAATCAATGAAGTAGGCTTCACACTGCAGTTCCTTGGAGGTGTGACTGGCACTTCTAGAGCAGAATCAGGAAAGATGCAGGGGAAGTTATTTTCTTCTTATAATTATCTTTCAGGCTGAGACATTATATATTTGGGTGTTTTGATATTTGGAGGAATATCAATAATTAATGCATCTGCTTTTAAATATATCTCAGGTGAGTGCTCTCGTTTTGTTATTCTGGTACAAAGATTGCATCCTTGGGAATCAAATTTGGAACTCTTAAGGCAGCGATTTTCATTTGCACATGGCAGTGACTTGTGTTGTGTCCCTGTGTATATATTTCAAGCTTAAATTGACTGAAAAAATGGACAATGAGTTGGCTCATCAGGACCCTCTTGCAGAGCAATCTGTGGCACAGGATCACGCCACTGTCACCCACCTGTCACATGTGGCAGATTCTCCTTGGAACTCTCACGCTGTGGAAGAATTATCAGCTGAGCCAGCTCTGGCAACTTCCACTGGCTGCTTGAGATCAACCAAAACTGTGGTTGAAAGAGGTTACTGAGGATTTTTGTAAAGCCTGTCTTTAACCAAGCTATCTGAGCACAACTCTCTGACTGCTCAGACACACACAGAGGCATCTGTCTGAGGGTTACTGCACATATGTGTTTGGGGATAGGCTTTGAAATCACTTTCAATTTCTCTTTTCTCACTGGATTTAGCCTCTGAAGGGCATCTACTCAGCATGGCACAACCTTGGCAGAGCCCTTTCCTGTAGGAACTGTGTGATTCAGCCAATTCTTTTTCATCAGTACCCTCATACCACAGTTGGAAACAGCATGAGCCAGCAAAAGCAGGTGTCTGTCAACATGCATCCACGGTTTTGCCAGGATAACTAAAAGGGTTTTTAGCCTGCAGGGCTTCCTCTGTATCTCTCACTGATATAGTTTCGTGGTTTTCTTGTTAGACCATGTTGTGGTGGCTATGCAGGTGCTGACGTATTGGGCAGTGAGTCTTGGCAGGGAAAGACTACAGGATCATACTACCCACCCCCAAAGATCTCCTGCCCACGGGATCTCTCCTCCAGCTTGTGCCTCAGCTGTTCCTGCAGCAGCTGCTGAGCTACTATATGGTTTGCAGCACAGCACACACAGAAAACTCTCAATCAGTTCTGTGAATTATGATGATTTAACAGTTGTGGCATGAAATGGCTGAACTTGTAAGGATGGAGAGGGAGTCAGCCTCCTTCAAGACAGGGACAAGACCATCAATTTCCAGAGTAAACATCTGGGATGTAACTACTTAATTCATATGGGTACATTTGAACTTTTTAACCTGCATACCCACGTCTCCTCCCAGTAGAGAGAATGGATTTCAATAGAGCTAAAAAACAGCCTGTGCAAGAGAAGCATCCGATTGATTTTTCTGCATTTGCCTGCTTAAATACAAAGGATTTTTGATAAATGTTAGAAATCAATGCATCAGCAAGAAGCCAGCAGCCTTTGTACCAATGCAGCTGTGAAGCCCTGAGACAGCATGGAAGTAGGCTGACCTCTCCCTCCTTTTGAGCTGGTCCTTGGATGTGCAGCAGCTGCCCTGGAGCTATTCAGCTCTGCACTGACATTTTTTTTCCAAGATGTGTCAGTTCCATGAACAGAGAAATTCAGCAAAATGAGGGCAAATGTAATCTATACTTAGCATTATCAATGCAGAGGGGAAAAAAAACCCAGTAAAAATCTATATTCCAACATAGAGCAACACAAGTAGACAGCTGATCTATAGCTGCCGTGTGGTTATCATACTAATTAGTCAAATAGCATGTCCACAGCACTAATACACCTTAGCTGAAAACATCAGGAGAGATCCAAAGCCTTAGTCTAGAATAAAGTCTTACGTGTTATGATAGACAGAACAAGGACAAGCTGCTACAGGCTCGTCTACATCTTAATCAAGCTCTGAATTAAACAGAAGGCTTCCTCTTATTACTGTAGTCATCTATTTGTAATTTCAGCAGAGAAGGGAAAGCCACAGAGAGATTTTCAATAACCTTTCTCTTGTTCCTCAAGAGCAAAAGTACTTCCAACAACGCCGAGGCTTTTATACAGGTTGTGTTTGCTGTGCACATTTTCCAAACAAATGGGCTTGGAAGCTAGAAGAATCTGGGTCAGCTGAGATGCTGTGATCCTTGAAGTGGCTTGTTTGTGCAAATGACTTGTAAAATCCACATTCTCAAAAGTCAGCCACATTTTCTCATTTTTATGCTCTTATTTTTATTTCCTTTTTTTTTTTTTTTAATTTCTTTAACAGCATTTATTTCTGCCTTTCTCTGGAGGTTT
The DNA here is from genome assembly GCA_013397295.1 of Polioptila caerulea. Taxonomy (NCBI): domain Eukaryota; kingdom Metazoa; phylum Chordata; class Aves; order Passeriformes; family Certhiidae; genus Polioptila; species Polioptila caerulea. The sequence goes on from VYXF01008385.1 coordinate 1,072,006, forward strand.
CTTAAGAGGGAGGTGAAAGTATTTTACTCTTAAAAAAAAAAAATGGAAAATTCAATAGGGCTTCATGTCTCTTGCCAAGCACAGTAATTGCACAAGCTACAACAAATATTTAAAGAAAAAGAAATACTTTTTTCTCATTGCCACCTTTGTTGATGATAATAAAACAGTAAGACAATATTAAAGAGCTTGAAATGAGAAATATGTATAGAGAAATTGAAAAATTAATTAGCACACAATTGTCTTCTCACACGATTTTCCTTTATTTTCCTTTATTTAAGGAAAATCTTCCATTTTGGAGGAAAGGGTTTTAGGAATAATTATGGATTAAAGTTGTTTTATTATTTTTATCTTGTTATCTAAAAAAAACCCACCCTAAAATAGGCTGGGGAAATTGATGGAATGTCTTGGTTGTCTTTGTTAGGATTAATTCCCAAGGAACAGAAATAACTTTAATGTGTTGCACTTTTAATTACTTCTCTAAAAATATTTCCCAGACAACAGCAGAAATTTATCGAGCATTTTTGGAAAGTGAGAACACAAATTGATCATACTGAAGACAGTTTTGTATATTTTTTTTATTCTTTGGTAAGATATTGTCTATTCCCCCTCAAAGAATACCCCTTTGCTGGATAGCCATGTAATGAAAGTTATATTTATTATTCCTTTAAGGCATTAGGTCAGAAAAAAAGCCTAAATCCAGAGCACTGCCTAATCCATCCCTGCATTTCCAGACCACTGCCTGTCTCTGAGTTGCCAATGACTGAATTTCCCACCGCCCCCTCAGAGGCTGACCTTAGATCCTGTCCTCATCTGTGCAGGACAAGGCTGAGACCTGCTGCAGGGGTCAGTGGAACAGAGGGAGGCAGGAAAGGCTGGCTGTCATTCCCTGTCCTACAGCTGTCCCTACAGGTGACAGCCATTGTACGGTCATTTCTGCTGGAGTCCTTTTAATCATCCTGAAGCCTTGAAGGTACATAAGTTTCATTCAAGCAAAGTCCTCAATTGAGGGCAATAATATCTAGATGTTGCCATACCCATTTTTCTCTCTATCTCATTGTTTTTCATGGTTGGTGAGGAGCAATTCTACTTATTTGAGCTGGGAGATTCACCAGAGGGGAAAAGCAGGGCTGTGCTGGTCGTTTTTACAGTGTATAGGGACTATGTGAGTCCTCTGAACATCCATCTTCTCTTTCAACATCTTCATCAGTCCCTCACCTACCTCACTTAACATCCTCCCTAGCTGGCATAGATATTAAAACATTTCTTTAATTTCATTTTTAATTTATTTCTTTTTTTCATTTTTGATCATTACTCCTAGTTTAACCATCTTACTTATTTACCCCTCCCTCTTTCATATTATTTACTCTAAATATATTTTCTTTTTGGCAATTATCATAACCCTTCACTGTGATTTTCTCTGAGCAGCTTTAAAATTCCAATAGAAAAGGATAATCAGAGATGGTCTGACTCAGTACAATTTTCCTCTACTTAAAAATCTTATTTAATCTCTGGTAAAATGCTTTGTTTTGTTTCAGTACAGAACTTCTTAAATGGAAAATATGATTTCCACAAATGAAGGTTTAGTGCTTTTTTAAACTTTTTGGTGTGCCAACTTAAAGATATTTAAGAAATCCAATCTGTGGCAGTGCAGTTTTAAGTCTGAATTAAGGAAAGCGTGACAATTAATAAAAACAAATAGATAACAGAGTTCTGCTATTTGAGGAGCTACTGCATGTCAGCTGAGCATTAGTACAGGCAGGAGGCTGTCCCAGTCTATCAACAGGTGGGATCACCTACACAAACCTCAGCAATACCAGACTATGTCTCTCCATGACACTGTAAGACTTCACTAGACATCAGGCTCTGCCTGAGGAGGCACAAGTGTCTCTGTTGGCCACAGATTCCCCTCCTGCAGGTAACAAAGCCAGTTGAGGATGCATTTATTTACCAAAGCTATCAGGCAGGGACTTTGCTCCTTTCTGTTACATTTCTCTCTGACATTACCAAATTAAGTAGAACTTTTTAGTGTGTATGTCCCAACATTCAGAAGCTTCATGCATAGTGATAGGACAAGGGGGGACAGATTTAAACTAAAAAACCAGAGATTTAGATTACATGCAAACAAAAATTTTTTACTGTGAGGGTGAGGTGCTGGAACAGGTTGCCCAGAGAAGCTGTGAATGCTCTATCTCTGGAAATGTTCAAGGCCAGGATAGGGCTCAGAGCAACATGGTCCATGGCAGACTGATTGGAACGGGATGATTTTTAAGATCCTTTCCAACCCTACCATTCTATGGTTCTATGATCACACAGATAAATTAATGACCCTAAGTTTGGCCAAAAGAGCTATCATTAATTTCAGTTAAATTTCTAAATTTAGCTAAGGATTATTGTTTGCCATTCCTTCAAAGCGATTTCTGGGGTTAGGGTCATGACACACAACAAAACAAGTAACCCTGAATGGAGCTTATTTTCCTCTGGAAATAAAGTGTTTTTTTTCTTCCTGCAAAAGGCAAAACTCTAAAATGGTGTCTTTCACTCCCGGTCTGGATATTGCTTGTCCAGAACAATTATAATTTTACATTTGGACACAGAATGCTCACAAGATTGTGATTATCAGTTACTTGGCACATCAATTGCTGCTTTTCCTCTTTTTTCTTCCTTTTCCAAATCTTCAGAAACTGATAAAAACCTTTCATTATTGTTTGTTTTCCACCAACATTTTGATGAGGTCATAGCAGATGAAAAACTTCTTAAATGAATTCTTCTTTTGCAACAGCACAATGCAAAAGATGAGAGGCTCTGTCTTTTTTTCTGAGGGTGGTGCTGAGACTTGTAGGAAGGAATTTCTTGCCCATTGTCTCCATGGTACCAATACACCATCTCATATTATATGCAAGCAGTATCTTGCATTCAAGGTATTCAAGGGCTGTTTTTCAGTCTCTATTTTCTTCCTCAGTACAGGATTCACCACATCAGAAAAAACATCAGTGGGAGCAGGATGCTGCCACTATAAAACCTGAGTGTATTGGTTTTGCCAGCTCTATTTTTCTTCCCTACAAGGCACAAGTATCACTAGGTGAGTGCACACAACACTGGCTGTTTGCCTGGCCCTTGGCCACATCCAAGCTGGGTCAAGGCACCATCCCACAAGACCAAAACCAAGGTGTGCAGTCTGATGGGTATCAGTGGGAATGACAGGGGAGTCAGGACAGACACACTGAGTGGCTCCCAGGTGCCATTGGATTAATCTCTGCTATTGATCACTGATTGCCAGGCTGTGTCATCCATCTTCCTCTTCTCACCCTTGAGGGAAAATCATTCAGAGGAGACTTATTAAGGCCAAAGAAAATGGATGTTGACTGAAGGAGAGGCAACACAGAATAATTGCTCAGGACTTGCCATTTTAAATGCTTTTTGGTCTGTTTTTAATGCTCCTACATTTGGGGGAGAAGTCGTTATAAAGTGGTTGCATGTGACAGTAATTGGATCTGCGTATAGTGTTCATTAAGGCCTGAACAAGGATGAAGAGGGTGATCATCAGGACATGTATAATTGATGGTGGTGCATTAAGTATTATAAAGCAATTCTAATTAGAAAACATCCCAGGTCTTCTATCAATCATCCTTCTCTCATTCACCTTCTCTGTTTTGATCCCCGCACACATTACTCACACAGCCTGAAGCAGGTCCCTTGCTGCACCCTTGCTGGCAGTCCTGATGGTGGTTATTGGGAATACACCTCACGAGGAAATAAACCGCAGCACCAGAAGCAGCACAGGCTGCAATACCAAATATCTTGGTTCTGCAGGGCTCGCAGCACACACTCATCATTTGAATAACTAATGTGTGTGGTTCTACTACATTTGCCCATTAATGAATGGGAGAAATGCATTTCAAAAACAACGCTTTCCAATTATATCTCAGGTTACTGTTGGGAATGGGGTTTTAGCTAGCTTTTGAGGTATGACCTTTGTGTGCATTGGCGTGCATAAGGATAAGCAGACTTGCAAGAAATTCAGAAATTCTCCATTTCCCTTTGTTACAAAACTAAAAAAAAAAAGAAAAAAAAAAAAGAAAAAATTCAGTTTATACTTGAAGGTTTTTAAAGCTGATTTTTAAATCAAAATAAAAAATTCCATACTAATAAAATGGTAAAAGAATATTTTTAATTTTCATAATCAATGTTTTATTTTTAATTTATTAACAACTTTTAGACATTTATAAGAAGCAACCCTAAAGCAAACAGGCTTAATAAAAAAATATTATTAAGAGTTTTGATGAAGTTTTTCTCCCTAGCTGTGCTTCTGTCATCCTCTGCTAGCAAGCAACTAGAGCTGCCTGAGAAACAATACAAGCTTTGAGGAAAGGCCTGAGAGCAGCCCAACACTTCAGAGTGGCTGCTGAGCAGTCACTGAGCATCAGGGGTTCTCTGCAGATCCAGGGCCAGCTGAAGAATAGAAAAAACTTCCCCAATAATTGTTGCTGGCTTTGATCAAAAGACAATGTTAAACAAGGCGTAAAATTCAACAATAGCATTAAAAAAAAAATTAAAGCAGATTTGTCAAAGTAGTCAGTCTTAAATAGTTTCCATAATCCACCATTAAATAATTCACACTTTGGCATTGAAGTGTCATTATAAATGAAGACCTAACAAATAAAAATTTTCTATGATGATTGTCAGAAAATAAAAGATTGATGTTACTGTAATCAAAATAAAAACGTGTAGCTTGCAGTCATCTTAGCCATAGACTGAACCTACTGTGGAGGACTGATTCTTGATTTCCTGACTCATCCCTGTGTTTCCAGGTGGAATCTTTCCTAACAAACTTACATGATACACTGTAGATGTGTTATGATCCATGATAAAAGGTCAGGGTAATCCAGGTTGTTGTTAATAAATTCCATGGGGTGGATTAGGGTCAAACAACACTGAATAATTAATGTTTGTACATATTATACAGATAGGGTTTATTGTAGAATGATTTGGTTGCACAGGCAAACAGGTATGTAGCTGTTTTAGTTGTTGTTATCCATAGTAACATAACAGTATGAAAGCATAAAAAAATCACTGAAGAAGACATGAGAAAAGGAAGGAAAGAATAAGAGTAGAAAGATTTCACCACCCGTAGGCCTTGCCCAGCTGTTGCAACAAAGAGTCAATATTGCCTCACAGGATTTTCCTCTTCCCTTATCTCTTATCCCTATTCCCTTATCCAACATCCAGCTATAGCACGAGGTGGGCTGTGCTCATCCTCTGTACCTAGGCAGTTACTTGCAGCTTGCCCCTTATATGTTTGAGCCATCAGCATCCCATTCTCCCAGTATGGCTTGTGGATACATTCCTCTCCCCAGACCTGGGACAATTAGATAACAGCCTCCTCTTTATCTTATCTCAAGTTCCTGTGTCAGTCCAAATTCCAGCCTGGGGAGCAGTGGACTTCACTGGTCACAAATGAACAGTTGCTTCTTGGCAATTTGCTACAGTGGGCAAGAGTCCTCCCATGATTTTAGAAATGTCCAAGCCATTAACTTTTTCAGTCTCTCACAGGATGTCACTTGGATTTCAGACATACCATGGGACAACAACTGAGTCTGCCTCTCATAATGGGACCATGAGGTCTCCATACTGAACCACCTATGAAGCTCCACTGTGCTAGGGGAGCTAGAATTCTGTCTTTTAACTAATTAAGATGAAAACATCAGAATTCCATTCAAAAAATGCAGACATACTGCTCTGATGTTTCCAAAATCAAAAATTCATGAAAAATAAGATTAGAAGTTTTTTAAACAGACAATAGTCAAAAATGTTTTGTGTATTTTCTTGTTGAAAATAATAAAATTAATGTGGGTTCAATATAGTATTTTTTATTATTATTAATTTATTTATTATAATGATCACAGCACATGGGACTGTAATGAAGTTCCATGTAGTGTGGTGGCTTGCTCTTTTAGTCACTGCATGAGATGATTCCTGTACTTCTAATCCTCAGCTATCCCAGTTAGTTTTTCTTCTCTTAGAAGTGCTTTGTTACACTAAATCCCATTATGTTCCCTCTGAGAGGAGAAGACTCCCTGGGACTGTCTACATAAATCATGAAAACTCTTGAAGTTGGTGGTTCAAGGGGCTAAGGCAGATAAAATTTATGCCCAGTGACCTCTTGCTCTAAACTGAAGAAGCAGGATTTCTTCTCTTCACAGCTCAAGCCACTGCCACTACAATGGTGGAAATTGAGGATGCAGCCTGGACTTTACTACCTGAGGCTGATACCTTAATCCTTTTGGCATTGCATCTCTCTCACTGAAGGATGGCTACTATTCTATTTCCCTTAAAGAATGAGAAATTTAACCCTTTTTAGTGTTCTGGGAACCTTTACTGTGTATGGATTTCGTTATTCTGTGCTAGAGTGAGATAGCTGACGATACCTTCCTTCCCCTAACATGCAATGGCATTCTAGTATTATTATGGGAAGCCATAATCCTGGCAGTGTGGAAATGTTTGATGAGCCATCAGGGTCCAGTAATGCATTTTCCAGCTGTCTCTCTTGCTGTCTTTCTGTCTTTGTTTCTCCTGTTATATTTTTAGTATCTAAAGAAAGGGGAATGATGCTTTAAGAATACTGTGTATGACACGCTTTGCTTAGAAGAGCTTACAGAGAGATATAAAGTCTTTAAACTGAGTGATGTTGCTGTCCTGCCCTGGGCTGCCCTGCAGAAATGGGGGAAATGGTACAGCACAGGGACTGCTTTTATCCCAAACTGTAGCTGGGCAGCAGTGCTGTCTCAAAGGGAGCTTGCCAGCCACCAACACATGGTCTGTTTTCAGGCAAGCTTGATAACAACTGAATAATCAAAACGAATCACTTTGGACACTGTTTGGTTCATTACCTGTGGGCTCTGCACACACCTGCCTCTGTCCCCTTCTACGGGACTGGGCACCACATTCCACGACCTCGGAGTAATTGTGACTGTGATGTAACTTCCCAATGTCTAAAGGTAGAAAACAGCTTGTAATAAAAGCTGTAGGTAAACTGAAGGCTTTATCAGAGACTTCCTAAGCCACCATACATGATCAGACCATTCGGTGTTTAATAGCTACTGATGGATCTGCTCTTTCTGATTTAGATTAATTGTCTGGTGCTGTGCAGTGGTATCTTGTGGGTATCCTTATTCTGCAGCAGTGAAATTGGTTAATTCTTTGCCCCATCTCTGTATGCTACTTTCTCAATGAGAGGACAGTAAACTGCTTCACTTTCTAGGATGGAAGAAATCTCAGAATTGGCTACAATGGAGAACAAGGAGTGAGAGATCTAGGGAAACTGCTGCTGCATCCATACCAGGTCAGGTGGTCCCCACACAAAATTGCATTTTAAATATTCCTTATTTCTCAATGTTTCAAGGAAAGTTGAACTTAAACTCAGTAGCACAAGACTGGAGACAAGTTTTGTGTTTCAAGATAACTGTCTATGAAATAGTGTCTTACAGGACTATGTTGCATTACTAATGGGCAATAAGATATTCTAGTATGTTTATGAGACCGAGTCCATTTATGAGATATTCTGTAAATGTCATGTTTCACTCTGGCTGAAGGGGATTTTGTCTTATCAAAGTAGTTTCCAGTCTAAACAGAGCATGGGGTGGGGGAGCTGAGGAAAGCCATATATGAACAAGAATTAAACACAAAAGGAATAATTGAACACATACAGCCCCAGTCACTAAGGTGAGAAGCTCTGGTGCCCGCACAAGTGTTCTAGAGTGCTCTAGTGTGGTGTGCAGGAGGGGAGTCCTGAACCAGAGGAACCTCACAGGGAGCCAAGAGCTGCCAGGAGCCCGTAGCTCACATGGCAGTGACCGATGGGACAAGGACAGGGCCAGAATCGATGGCAGCCAAGGTTCCTGCTCCTATAAAAGAAGCTCCTGGGGAGCAGAGGTAACCTGGAGCACTGCCAGCAGAATGGGCAAACAGGCCATGGCAGTTCATGCTGGAAGGGCACGGTAGCCCTGACCGCTCAACCAGGAAGCCATGGCATCCACTCAGCAGAAATGCTTGGGCTTGATGATTTTCAGAAATCTTTTCCACTCTAAAAGATGCTAAGATTCTGTAATTAACTTCTTTCACAGTCTAAAAACAAGAAAAAAAGGTTTTGGTTAGTTTTACATTTTGTACACTCAATTTACTTAGTATTTTTTTTCCCTAAAGGTAACTTCATGAAGAAATAGGAATTATTGTTATATGCTTTCAATATGCAATAATCACTGAGCTTACTGAGCCCCAACAATAGAATTTGCAAATCAGCCTGTATCTTACATAGTGGTGAACTTGGGAGTGGGAGGAAAAATGACACCTGGTTATTTATATTTAACAGAATCTTCTGCTTTTTCACCCATCTACAAAGGCTTTTAAAATGCTGGTCGGTGGAGACATCATGTGGAAGACAGCAGATGAAGGAGGGGAAAAGAAAAGTAGTTTTGTTGTTTGATGACACAGATGAGTCAAATCCTAAATACAAGGCTAAGGTTTAGAATCAAGGATATTTTATTATAATTATCTAAACTTATTTTCTGTTGGTTTTTCTTTATTGAGTTTTTTTTAACCTTTTTCCTTCCATATCTTTAAGTACTTCTTTGACATTTGGGACTAATTTCTGATTAAAAGACCAAGCAGACTAGTGGCAAGGGTTCTAGATAAATAAAACTGCTTCTTTTACTCCCTTTTTTTTTTAATTCTAATTTAATTTCGTGGACACCCATTTTCTATCTACTTAATCAGCTCATGTTTCTGGTTGCTAATTAGTGAATTTAGTAAAATTCATTAATTAGTGAAGTTAGTAAAATTCTCCTTTCTGAAAGATAAATTAAATTTCAAAGTCAGGGAAAACAAAAATATTTGAGCAGTGGAATGGGACCTGCTGTTTTTAAAATACTGTACTCAAATCCACTTGAAGATACCTCAAAACCAATTCTTGCACATTCCACTGCAATATCACTCTAGACAACAGGTGGGTTATATTTATGTATATGTATAGACATCTTAATTTTCTTGACATAAAATGATTTGACTTCCATTATTTATTACCCACTGCTCATTTTGAAGATGGTAATTTCTGTGTGAGCACAGTTAACATAATTGCTTTTGAAAACACCACTGTGAGTGTTAGTTTTGTTATTCCAGGGAATACGAACTTTAAATACAAGCTCTTTAGGTTCTCTGATGTTAGTTAAGTTTTGGACATCCAAAGAATGGCAACAAAGCTGGTGAAAGGTAGAACAAGTCATATGAGGAGAGGGTGAGAGAGCTGAAGTTGTTCAGCCTGGAGAAAAGGAAGCTCAGGGTGACCTTGCCTTCTATACAACTGCCTGAAAGGAGGCTGCAAGCAGGTTGGGTCAGCTTCTTCTCCCAAGTAAAAGACAATAGCACAAAAATTAATTGTCTCACGTTGCTCCAGGGGAGGTTCAGGTTGAAAAAATTTGTTCACTGAAGGAGTGGTTAAACATTGAAATGGTCTGCATGGGGAAGTGGGTTAGTGGCCACCCCTGGAGGTATTTAAAAGATGTGTAGATATGGCACTTAAGAACATTGGTTTACTAGTGGACTTGACAGCACTGGTTTAATGGGTGGACTCAGTGACCTTAGAGGTTTTTTCCAAATGCCCTAAAATAGTCTATGATTCTATAATACACATCTGGTTATCTTTGAATTCAAATGAGAAATCTAAACACCCTAAAGCAAATTTTCTTTGCTTTTCTGAATACTTTGTCTGCCTCCTGAAGGACAGAGTACAGCATTTCAAGATCCATGTAGTATCATTTAATCCCTTAAAACTGATTTCATCTCGTTGGCTTATTGCAAAAATCTGACTAGCTTAATAGAATGAATTTTAATGAGCTTGCCTCAAATTGACGTAGACGTGTCTGTGGACAACTTTTCTGCATCTATATTTTCCATAAAATCATAAAGAAATGTGGTGTTTGTTTAGCCATCTGCAAAAATTTCTTTAATTTAATTTAATTGTACAAGCTGTTTTGCATTAAAATCATTAAGGGGTAGGAAAAAATAGTTAAGACATCCAAAAGCTTTGTTAACATATGCACACTCAACTTCACCTTGTGCTAATGGTCACAACTTTGTTATTATGTATGCAAATAGCATTCAATCAGTGCATAATGAGGTATTTTTGTGATCAGTTACTTCTTTGTCATAGTTCATTGTCTTGATCTGTTGCACAGTGTCATGCACAATGAATTAAACTTCACTGCAAGAAAAGCCAGTGTAGGCCAAATTACAGCATTGCCCTCTCTCCACAGACATATTTTTCAGCTAATAAAACACAGCCACATTAAAAGAAAGAAAATTATAGAAAAAAAATGAAGGGAGAAATTTCCTTTTTCTTCCTACTTTTCATAGATTTTTCTTCAATAGAGAAAATTGATTAGAATATAAGATATATTGGTTTTGCAATATATTGGCATTAAAACAATTGGAAGGTTTACCTTCAGGGCCTGCCAGAGCTCATATTTATACTCTATAATCTCTCCTTCATTGGGCCATGAAGAAAAAGGTTCATTACTTACAAGTTCTCAGGTTAGAAACTCCCAGCTTTCTTCCATACAATGCTTAACATGTTTGAGAAGAATGTTTGAAGCATCTGCACAGGTGCTTCATGATTGAGTTTCAAGTTCTTCCTTGTTTTGTTCTTTGTTGTGTAACCTACAAAATACCTCCAAACAGGGCAAGAATTGCTCCTCAGGTGCACCAAGCCTAACCATTTATGAGTGGTCTTGTTGTAATTTCCTTTTCCTGAGTACCTCCTCTTATCTCAATTTCTTATCTAGTTCAATCTTTCTTTGCCCCTGTTTTTGGAAGAAGATTTTGTTTTAAGTTTGCACAGCATTTGAAAAAACATTTTGCAGCCATGACAGACTGAGATTCATCTAAACAGACACTGCTCTGGAGACATCTGCATCCAACGAAGTCACTTGGGCTACACTTGCATTTACCACAAACAAAATCCCTTGGGGTTTATAAAGTGAGAATGTATGTTTTGTAATCAACTGAAGTTGCAATTAACTGTGCTATTGCACAGTGCAGACACTCACTTGAAGAGAACTCTGAGTTTCAGGGTCAAACAGTGCAGTGGATCTATCACAGGAGGTCACTCTTAACCTTGGCTTTCTTATCCTGAATTTCTATAGTATCCTTTAGTATCCACCAGATTCAAATCTGTGACTGAATTATAATGACCACCTAGGATGCCTTGTTACATAATGTACAGGCTGAGTCAATGAGTCAGGAGTGGCATGTTGCCCTGGGTTAACCCTGCAATATCTTTTTTCTGTATTCCACCTACTTAGACTTAGTAGTAAAAATATTTTAGCAAAGCCTTGGTTTTAAGCTGTTGTCTACCATGGCAACATTTTAGTTATCTTAACTTCTCTGTGCCAGACTATTTTCCTTTTAAAGCTACATTTTTCCTTTAATTAAAGTAAAAGAATAAAATTATCTAAACCTCTAAGCTTTCCCTGTATAAGACTGGACCTCACACCTAAGGGTCTGAGATCCCCAGTGGGACTGAATGTAAGACGTTTTAAGAAAGTTCAGACAAATTTACTGTCTGGAGGAACCATTTCTGAAAATCACTACCATATGAAGGAAAAGAATCCACTTCTCCTAACTTCAGAGACTAAAACGACTTAGGATTGTGGGTGTTTTCATGTCTTTCTGAATTCATCGAGAGATTGTTTATCCAGGAAACAGGAAATTCCCCAGAATAGCTGAGATCTTCATGGCTGATGAGACCTCTAAAAATGCATAACATCTTCCACTGACTAAGAGATGAGGTCCTAAATTAGGCAATTCTGTTAAGCACCTGAGCTGGGGCAGCATAAATCTGGCCCAGGATGCAAGTATCATAAATACTTTTAAATGATTTAATCTTTAATTCAGCAAATTCAGACCTGACATATGGAGTTGCAAGGGAAGTCTTATTTCCCTTTAGAAAGTACACTTACTTCTGGAATGTTAAGTACCATTCAAGTTTTTCAGAAGGCTCCCCCTTCATTATTGCTCCCTGATTACGTTAATTTATAATTATAATAATGCAATTTTCCTATTAACAACTCTTTTGATAATAACATCCGTACCAGATGCTGCTTTATCTTCTCCCTGCCTTGTGGAGCTTTCTTTTGTGCTCTAGCACCTTCTATAGATTGCAAATACATTATTCTGTAGCCTAAATGTTAATATAAAAGCCTTAAAAACTGTTCTTCTCACTGAAATTAACATCAATTCCACAAACAATTCTTCCCAGTTCAGTCAAGCTGATACTTCTTAAACGCGTTATGTTTTCCTTTCAAGGCTCTTTTGCAAGATTCTCTCCTTGTTACTCAGCATCACAGTAAAGCTGATACCTTTCACAAACAAAATGACCTGTCATGGTGTCTTTCTCCTGTGAGGTTTATTTGCTCCTGGAATGTTGTTCTTTCAATTTTGTCTAAATCAAACCTAGGCCGCATTAATAATTTCTGCCTCAAAAGGAAATGACTGGGATCTTCCAGAAGCACTTCCCAGAACAGAAAGAGCTTAATCCTTGGGTTTTTTTTTTTCCTTTTTCTCACCATTCCCACTGGGACAAGGGGGAAGAGCCTATTTACAAGGTATCCAAATATAGACTATAGGCAGATTTTCAGTGTAATTATTTTATCATGATGAAGGAAATAGCTGCTTCTAGTATACAAAAAGCCACGAGTCCTTATTTTACATCCTCTCTTGCCAGTAACTTTTAAGTGAGTTGTTTCATCATCAAATACACCTGCTTCATCCCTTCCTCCCTCCCATGTTATTTTTCTGGGCTTCCTGACTGCTAGTGTAATATAAATAAATTTATGCAACCAGGCTGTAAGTGTCTTCATTTCAATACAGGTCATTCAGAAATGTTGCACTTTATTCCAAATGCAATTGTGGGGACTTAAACTCCTCATGAAATCAAACATTCAAGAGATGCAATCAGCCTCTGGAGGAGTTTGAAGCTGTTGTATTGTTTCTCATTAGCAGTAGACAGATTACATTTATTTTAGAAACTGGATTTCTGCCATTCCATTACTCTACATCTCTCTCTGGATCTGGCTCCAGAAATCTTTGTAAGGTCCAAGTACCTGCTGTTGTGTTTATAGACACTAACAGAATTTGGAATATACGCAGTGATAAACACCAGGTGAAAATTAAACCAAATCTCATGTCCTGAGGGATTCTTCATTATAAAATGTAATATTTTTCTAGCTAAATTAACCAGATAAAGCTGATTCCTTCAGCTGGATTTTATTTCAGAGAGGAATTGTGAAAAGATTGGTTTGCTAGCATGTGGATATCAAACAAGTTTGGAATTGTAATGAACAAAAAATAAAGCAGCCTAGCTGAGAGAAGTCACTGCACTGCAGAGTTGGGGCTTTAGATGAACAGCACATGAATTTGGAAAGTTAGCAGTCTTCCCTACTTGTTGGAATCAGGTTAGAAAGTTGTTACCGCAACTTGCATTGAGAGCTGCTGGCATGTTGCACCCTGGAAAGCACATATTTTCCCATTTCATAGAGCCTGCTGTGAGAATTCCCTGTTCCTTCAGTACTATTAAGCAACGTTCTGTTGCTGTTGGTCATGGCAAAATGATTTCTAGGAGAAAAAGGATTGAAAATATGTAATTACATATGTCCACTGTGTAATTTCACAGTATTTTTCCATACCTAAATATAATAGCTAAAGACCAAGTGAAAAATCACAGTGGAATCATATGCTAAGAAATGCGTGGTGCCACTGCAACCCTTGAAACATTATGTCAGCTCATTTTGCCCAATTTTTTTTTTTTTNNNCCCAGTTTTTTTTTTTTTTTTTTTTTAATCTCTCAGTGGAAAATTTCATGGAGGCAGAATGGTCAGGACATGCAAGTTAAGTGTTCTTTTGTGTCTTTATTTCGAACATTCTGCCTTGGCTTGCCTTTGCTTTCTTATTTGAGTCTATCGTACTACATACAAAGTGACTTTTCAGAGTCCCTCTCAACACAAAACCCCTTCAGTTCTGTTGACATGAAATATTTCAAAACAGAATGAAAAAAGTCCTGACTTTTGGGGTTTTTTTTTTGGTTTCTTTTTTTTTCCTCTCTAAGAACTTTCAAATATGTCCAATTGCAGAAGAAATCCAAGTGTCAAAATCCTAAAATTTTTTTGAAAATCCAACAGGCGTTGTATGAAATTGCTGTGCTGCTTCTCAGGACTACATGCCTTCAGCCAGCACAGGCTCAGCCCCTAGAATGAGTCTCTGGGTCTAAAACATCTGGCATTAGCCAGGTTATTGATTTCCTTGGTAAGTGGGACTAGTCATTTGCTCTCTCTCTATTTCACTGTCCTTATCTACAGAACGGGAAAAAATGATACTGACCTTCTTTGTTAAGAGTTTTGAAACGTGCTGAGAAGAAGGGCATGGCATTTATCTGCTCTCAGCCTCTCCAGAGATTTTGCAGCACAAATGGAATGCATTCAAAGGGCCTCAGACAGGAGCAAGGTTTGCCAAAGCAGAGCAAGCTGTCTGAAAAACAGACATTGAAGGAAATAATAAGAGCACCTCAAAAAAGAAGTAGATGATCCCAAGCAGAAAAAACTTCAGTATGTCCACAGATATTTTAAAAGTTTCCTAGAGGGTTTTTGAAGGCCTCCTAGGAAATCTACTTACATTTAGAGAGGTGAATATCATAAGAACAGGGAAACAGAAAAGCCAAGTGTCTGAAAGACCTGTATGAGGATAAGACTGTTACAGCCTGGAACTGTATCTGGAATTCAGGGTAAAAATCTTTGACCCAAAAAACACCTGGTCCTTTTTGGCGAATAGGAGGCTGCTAGTCTCCTCTAACTCTGCATTTCATACAGACTATGCTAGCTGAGTGGCTGTATACCAAACTTTTTTTAAAGACCCTCAAACTGTCCTGCACGATAATGGTTTCTCCTTTCCCAGGTGAGAACACTAATGAGTATCTGAAAATTCCTAATGGTAAAAGAAATAGCAATAATAGCAATAATAGTAGCTGTAATGAGACCTTGAGTCCAGTGAGAAGCAAATTAAATATTATGAACCAAGTATTATTTTCAGGACATTAAAAAATGAGTTCTCCACAGCAGATATGCTCCCAATACTTCTGTCCATCTATAGATATGCAGGAAATATCTCCTTCTATAGAAAAAGTAACTACTCTGGCACCCTCAAGCAACTTTATTGGTTTATTGCTGTTTCTTGTAATACAAGAACTAGGATGGTCCCAGCAAAAAACCAAATCAGAACTCCCTTCTCACTCCACCAATCACAAAATTAAATGTGAAACTCATTGCCACAGGATGCTATGGAGATAAGAGGTAATAAAGAGGCTTTTAAAAGTATAGGTATCTCCCTGAAGGATGAGTCCAGCAGGAACAATTAAATAGGATGGTCCAGAAGCAGGCTTCAGCTCAGAGAGTCAGCAAATCTCAAAAAAATCATTCTCTATTTTCAGGAAACTTCTTAATAATCCATTTCTGTCTGATCTATATTAGGCTATTTGGATGTTAAATCAGATCTGGTACGTGAGCTGTCACTCAAACTAAAGTGAATATAAGTTTGGGATATTTTTTTATTTTATTCTATACCTCATGAAGCAGTATGACCAACAACAAAAGAGAAAATCAGACTTGAAAAAGACCCAGGAGTTGCTCACGGTAGACACTGGCACAGTATATTATGTTGTGCAGTACCCATGAATAGCTTCTTATTTTTATAGTCACAATAAGGTGCAGTATGTGTCACCTCTGATATTTAATGAACCCAGAATTTCAGGAAATGAAAGTAAAAAAGGTAGACCTTAAAAATGTATCATTAAAGACGGCTCAGGGAATTAATCTTTTCTGTTAGGGAAATTACCTTTTCTTAGCTTTTAGGTTGACTAATAATATACCCACAATATTTTGCTACATAACATGTTGTCTTAAATAGTGGCATATCCTCATACAGGCAGAGGGAGCTGATATTTAATTTTCGGGGAAAGAAAAAGAGTAATTCTGAGGGAGGATGATTGGTTTTGCCTGTAGCTTAGAGGAACAAGGGAGAGTTCTTCAAGTCTATGATCTATGTGGATGAGGAATGTTATGGATCTTCTTTTCTTTATTTTATTTTTTTTTTTTAATTTGGGGGGATTATTCTGTACTATTTTATGGTGTTCCAGCTTGACAGAAGCTCTGCTTAAATTTCATTACTCTCTTGCCCTCCTTTTGTCCCTTCCTTGCCCATCTTTCTTACACCACCTGTGGGCCTTAAGGGAAGTTGGGTGACCGTAATGTCCCTTCATTTAAAGCCAGGGCTCATGAACTTAGCTTACTCAAGTCTTAGCATCAACTGCAAGCTGACCCAGGTGCTGATGGGATCCAGTACCCAGCCACCAGCTCCTGGGTGTGTGCCATCCATTGTACACATGGTTTTACTGTGCAATTAAATGGGTTTCCTTGCTCCATTTTGCTCTTTGATCAAATTGAGTGTTTGCATGCAACAACAGGCATATGGATGACAATCTGGCCCCAGTTTTGAAGAAAATTGGGGTTTGAATATTTGAACCCCAGGGAGGTGTACAAAGAACAGGGAAGAACCTTTGGTTTGTTGGATTGGTTTTCTGCCTGCTTGTTTAGGAAGAGGTGTCTTAGCCTTCATCAGGCAGAGTGAATTTCACACCAATATGTAAGGCTTTACTGAGCTGTAGGGCAGGCATAAGTCATTTTATTAGTCAGATTCACTTCCTTAGATGATATAGTTTGCTCATTTTCATCCTTACCCCAACTCATCTTCAGTCCTGAAGGAGACAAGACCAGTAATAAAATAAACCAGCTTTAATAAGCAAGATTCATGGTCAGATTGTTACCTGCAAAACTGCAAACGTTACAATCAATAGAATGTAACTGCAATCTTCAAGTAAATTTAACAGTTGAATATTTTTCCACTTGCTTAGTTTTTATTAGATTTTATTACCTTTGAATTCCTAAGTTTTTATTATGAATCCATCATGCAACTGCAAAAGTATTCTGCTTTCAGGCTTCCACAGGTCTGTACATTCATCTTAACACTGGACTCAATTACATCATCTGGGTTTGTCACTTATTTTGTAGGCAAATGATGTATTGAATCACGTGAACAGCATAAATAGCTTTTAATTTGCTGGTCAAAATATTTCTCAAACTGCACTTCTACTGGATATCTTATAGTGACATCTTTTGGTTTTATTTTTTTAATTTAATTTTATTTTTTATTTTGTTTTGGTTTTTTGGGGATGGCAGGTTTGATGGTTTGATTTTTCTTGTTTTGGTTGTTTTTGATTTTATTTCTTTTTTAATTCTACATACCCTACAGCTGGAGTTAAAAAAAAAAAAACAAACAAAACATTTAGAGTACTTGTAAGAAGAAATTCCACTCTTTCAATCTTCAGACCATGTTCATAATGTCTTCTATGCCTTCATCATATTTCATGTATTTCTTCAATTAAAATTACTGTTCAGCTATTTTGCTAAGCAAGTATGAAATGGGTGCATATTATATCAACAGTGCAGAGAGACAGATTTAGTGACACGAGTTTCTCTATTGACTCCCCCCATCCTACACAGTAACTCTTCATTTTAGAGTCTTTAGTGCTACAGGTGATTTATGCCAACCTCATGACTGCAGAAACCTAGAATTAAAAGGATGGACAAGACATTCAGTAATCTATCAATTACTACAGAATTGATTCACATCACTTGCAATTATCTAACCATAGGCTTTTTAATTGTAGCTTTCCATCACCAAGCCTGCCCTCTTGGTCTGTGTCCTCTCCAGCTCAATTCCTGGCTTTTCAGCCAAGCCTCCAAGTCAGATCCCAGCTGCCACACTAGAAGCAACAAGTCACCTGGGTCCCAAGGCTGGTACTAAATCAATAAGAGCAGTAAACCACTACTTGAAAATGCTTTCTCTGGAAAGGGACATTTCTCCCCTGTCACTGCCTCTTTCATATAAAATCAGTTCCACAGATGAACACCAGAGATGCCCACTGAGGTCAATATTTCTGCTGTGGGAAAATGCCCAAATATAAAAAGAAAACTGAATTAAACTGCTTTTTCTTTTATTCTATAAAGTACAACTGAACAAAAATGAAATTTTCTTCAGCACTTTAAAACTTTAACTGTTTTAAAGCTTGTCTAAACTAGCAATTTGGCTTAAAGACATCTCTCACCAGAAAGACAGTTTCTGTGCTTCTTTTACCTCTTAAATTCAGCCAAAAAAAGCAGAAAACCACTCAGAATTTTTCATTAATTATGACCAATTGTGAAAACTTTGAACTTTGAAGGTCAGAGAGATTTGAATGTATTTGGAAGCACTTCCATGAACTGAACTTCCACAGAATTCTGCTTGGAAAGAATGACAGGTTAGTGGGCTGTTTTCTTAAAAAAAAAATCACAGAGGAAAGTTGAGCTTCTTGTACACTTACAAATCAGGTGTGAGAAACTCTTAGTTGGAGACATCCTGCATTTAGAAAACAAAAAATTATCTGCAAGTATTATTTCTACCAGTTGAACACCCCCTAACTACCCTCATCATCTTAGAGCAGGTGGAGTATGTTTTTGCTTTAGTGTAGTCTGACTGCTATCAAGGAGACAAAGTCAATCACACTCACTCTTTACTCAGAGACATAAGGTAGGGATAATTCCTGCACAGCGATGAGGGTACCTCAAAACTCTTCTCAAGGTGCTGTATTCCACAGTGGGTTTGGCCATTTCTCAGTTACAGTCAGGAATATCAAGTCCTTAAAGTTGCACAGAGATCAAGGGTATTGCCTGAAGCAAAGCCATGTATTCAGTGAACTCTTAAAGAAAGCTTTCCTTGCTCAAAACTGAAAAGGGGATGAGAGGCATTATTCAAGGTCGTTCTGAAGGAAAAGGTTGATGCAAAGAGAGAGACCACGACTCATGGTCATAGGACACACCCTTTCCTTGGGTCACAGGTTTCCCCATGCTATCAACTGAGGCACTTCTGCATTACATATTGCAAGACATTCCTGTTGTGGGTCCTCCTGTGATTATAAAACTGTTTTGTTATATTCATACAGTATATCTCCTTCCCATAGGAAAAGATAATATGTTGTTTGGTAAACACAATTCTGCAGCCATCATGGGGGTTGCTGTGTATTTTTGGCCCACCATCTCTACCTTCAAACGTCCTCAAGCCCTGAGTGACAACAGTAAAGAAATCCTAGAACACAGTGCTCATATTCAGGGACTTCAGTCTCTTCAGTTCAGCAAAGAGAAGACAGTGAGCAACTAATATCTCTTCAACTTTGCATGGAAAAGGGTGGCAATAGGGAGCTCTCCAGCTTAGGAAGAAGAGATGTAATACTGCTGTACTAAAAAGGTGCAAAGTAAACAAATTTAGACTCAGGAATAAGGTCCAGAAAGTTGTTTCCAATACTATTTGACTGGAGAAAAACTCTTTGTATGCTAGGGACTTTCCTAACCAAAAAGGGATGATATTTTTAAATGTACAATAATATTTCAGACAGTCATAAATTTAAACTCCATGCATGTTATGAAAAATGCCAAATTTGTAAAAAATATTAAATGTGAAGATTCTCGGTTTAAAATCTAGGAACTACTGGAAATAATAAGGATTTACGTCAAGAGATAGTGGCCTAAGGAGAAATGTGGTTAGTGCATTTACTTTGGGGGCCAAAAAAATTCAGCAGAACACTTGAACGGTGCCTTATTAGAAATCCATGAGAAGAATTTAAATCTGTCTCTAGGATTTGACTGAAGTGAGAATCCCTTGTACTGTGAAAAAACCTAAGATTGTGTGGGCCTGGTGTTGCCCACATTGCGGCTCTGCCTGCTCTGGCAGTGCAAAGCAGCCTGCCCAGAAGAGATCCCTCAGAGAGCAAGGGGCTCTCTGAGGTGAGTATCTGCCCATGACATGCCTGTACTTACCTGGCATCTTTTACCTGGGTGCTGGCATGCTTGGTCTTCTCTGGTGTAACTCCTGCCCTGACCAAGAAAAATTCATATTCCCAGCCAAGCACCAGTGATTTTGCTCTTATGAATGCTCCTGCTTGGATACAAGGAGGTTCTGCACTAGTTTCTCAAAGCAGCATTCAACAGCATCCCTCCTGCCTCTCTGCTCTCACTTTCACTGAATGGTGTTTTGGCCAAGACTGTATCTACCCAGAGCAGTTCATCCCTTTTCTGCCCCGAGTTATTTATACCTCTAGCATCTGCACAAGGACAGATAACTTCTACAGAACCTGAGACAGATTTTAAAACTCGTCTTATGTTGTCCTTATCCGTGTTAAGAGGGTGCACCAAAGGAATTACACTTCCTTCATTTACCTGTGTCACTTCTATGGAACTCCAGGGCTTTCAGAAAGAGAGAATGACATACAGCTGCCAATGATACCAAGTAAAATCTAATCTAACCAAATCTGGCCTAATCTAGTGTAACTGCCATTATATATTAATGTGTGGTTGAATAAATGCACTTATATATATATAACATTATAGTTCTATAGTACTCTATACTGGGTCGCAATATCATTATAAATCCATTGCACCAGGAAGTCTTTTGATTTGAGGGGGAAAAAAGAGATTGGAGTTGAATAAATTATAGATTAGAAGGGAAATAAAAAATGGACTGCAATGGCTCAGAGAGCATGGGAATTTGAATTTTTATAAGGATTTATTATGTTTACTGTATCTGCATTAGTAAAAACTGCAACTGCCTGAGCAAAACTTTTTTCAGCTGACATAGCACACAGCATTTATTTTTCTCTTTTTACTAAAGAAAGGAGAGGGTTTTTTATGAATTAGTGCACCGCAATACTAAGTTTTATATTATCTATAAACTAAGGTAATAAAAAAAGTCACATCATTTTAACCTTGGAATCCAAAAGGGAATGTGGCGGATGTGTAAAAATTTAATGTTCTCTAGTGTCTGGTTAAGTGGTCAGTGCTGATGAGTGGGAGATTTAATTTGTCTCACAGTAGTATATTTTCTCGTCATTTTCTTCCCAAAGGTTCTCTGAAGTTTGGGCTGCATTTCTGAAGCAGCTAGGCCATGCAATCAATCTGCTGGTGAAGAGATGAGGAAATCTTGGCTGAAGCTTTGTTTGGTAGTTTGAAGGTCAGCAAAATACTAAGCTCTTCTCTCATATCAGAGTTGTTTCCATTGTTCTGTGTGTCTTGCAACTAAGTTGTTCCAGTATAATAAAAAGGCATTTATGCATGGTTGTTGGCATGTGCTACATTTCTCCCTCAGATCCCAGACCAGGAGTTGTTCAGGTGCATCTGACACCTGTCTAGATAAAGTTGGTGTCATGAGCTGCAGCTGTATGACAAGCATATAAGATGATAATGTCCTTACTCTACAAAGACTTGTGTATCTCTGTTGGCTGCTGCATTATGAAAAAACAAAGTATAAATAATTCATCACTAAACTACACTAAAATACATTTTGATGCAAACTCCCTATTCAGTAAGTGACAGTTCTGGATGAAAAGCTGAACTACTCTGAATGAACCCCAAAATTTTCCCTTCTTTTTATTCTCTTGTCTTAGATCAAAGCGAATGAAAGGCAAACACAAGCTCTGTGGTTGAATGGAGTAAACAAGGCAGTTTCATAAGCATGGGTTTTCAAGAAAGTTATGTAGATATTTTACTCTTTCTACTGTTTACTAATATGTAAATCCAACCCAAATGTAACTGAATGGGTTATTTTGGATAGTGAGGTATTTGCTATTTTTCAAAAATGTCTATTTTCCTGAGTTCCTCCCTGCGCTCATGTAAAATATTGCCTTGTCTTCTTTCTGACAATCCTGACAACGAAAGATGATGCAGTAAAATCTATGGACTACATGTTTGTGTGGTTGTGCCTAGTGCTTGCAAATCCTATGGGATAAGAGCTGCCATACAAATGTAAAGATAAATCACAGTCTTCTTTGAACTGATGACCCTTTGCTGCTGTCATTTTTGACAGGATAAGCAGCATGAGTGGCAATTCTCAGAATAAAATGCCACAATAAATCCTGTTCCTTTCTAATTTTTCAAAATCTAGGCTATCTTCAAGTATTTAAGGACTTACTGTTGAGTATTTTCTTCAAAGTGAAAAATAAATAAAAGGTAAAGTTTAGGCTAGAATAAACTTTCAAAGCAGCTCTAAACTTGTGGGTTTGATTTGCAGTCCCAGAAATGAAATATGTACCTCTGACCATAACTTGCTGAAAGGCAAGAAAATTGGGCTACTTTTTATCTTTTTATTTCTTAGACCTACCATTTTTCTCTCTCTCTCTTTTTTTTTTTTTTTTCTCCCCTGCTTGATGTTTTCCGTAAGCCAAAACTCCATTACCCACAAAAAAGGGTTCTACTGATTTCTTTGAAACTTTGTGCATTCTCAAACACTGCCTCAAATGTTGTGTTTTGTCAGTTTCTGGGCTTACATTTCTAACCCAGTGCTTTGCGTGAGATACATAAGCCAGGTCTTGCTTGTCTATGAAATGTCATAACATTTTATCAAAATAATAAATAAATTTTACAGCTATCAAGTTCATATGCAAAGAATCTTTGTTACCATGCTGCTTTCTGTGTAATTCTTGCAACTTAATTAATTTAGGTTTACTGATCCATTTTTTAAAACTTTTCACTGACAAAAGTAACATTTACATTACAGTTTTCTGGATTTGAAGCTTACATTATTTGGCATCTTGGACGCTGCCAAACCTCACAGTTATCAGTGTAACATTAAAGCAACTGGAATAAACTGGCTCTGATGATACTTGCACTAGCAATCTTAGAGTTTGTAAATTCAGAAGTCTTGTTAAGGTCATGTTGAAAAGCAAGGTGCCTCTAATCTGCTCAAGAGTTGGTGAAATTGCTGTAAAAAGTGCTACCATTTTTCTTTTGTGAGCTGATTCACTATATTTCTTTCTGACTCCCTTCTTTTTGGCCCATGGTTTACTGGACCTGAACCAGTGACTCCCACTGGTTGAGAACACAGAGTGTTCCCTAAATTCATTAGTGGCATGGAAATTTGCCATCCCCATTGTGTACCACTAGCTTGGCAAGCTTGATATGATGACACAAACTATTTGCAGCATAATCCATCTAGTTGTCTTTTTCCAAAGGGAAACATCACTTTTGTTAGAGGCCAAAAGTGATAGATGACACTGGGATTACAGGACCTTTTTTTCTTCATTGCCAGAAAAAGACTAAGCAGTGCCATGAGTTAAAGTGTTTCTCAGGTAAATGTTTGTCACCATGGTTATGCATGAAAGTCAATATTCACTTTTAGCTTTTGACCTTTTCCTTCAAACTTCAAATTTTAATAACAAAAATCCTGAGTGTCTTATCAAAGAACAAGTACGATTGCATAATACAATTAATATCTAATGACTCATAAGTCATCAAAAATGGGTTTTGTGTTTTTCAGCTCTCCGTTCTGAAGAAGGAAATGCAGTGAATATAACACACATTTATTGCTACTTGGTAAAGAGAATGAGAAGTCAGGTCGGCCTAAAGGGAAATTTAACAGTGAATCAGAAATGCTGTATTTTAGAGGAAATAATATTGTTTCAGAGGTGTCTTGCATGTTGCACCTCTTCACCCAGTAAAGTTAAGGAAAGCTCAGGAAAACTTTGCTGAAAGCAGAGGGATTAACTCAACAGTCATTGTATCATCTGAAAGAGATTGAACTAGTCTGTGAAGCAGATGATAATATTGCCTTTTAAAATGTAAAATTCTGGCATTGACATAAGAACACATAGAACTGATGCTGTCTTTCTGCCACCAGGCAAAAGAGGGACTGTGCAACTCAAAGGACCAAGTCTGTAACAATATCTATCCACAACCACTGTGTCCTAAATTCCATCAATTTTCAGCTCACACTTTCAGGTGCCTGCATATTATCACCACTCATCTTTCTATATGTGCCATCTATCTTATTTTTGCTGTCTGATCTAGATGAGAATTACTTCCTGTTCCTATGAGTTTCCTTAAGAAGAAAGAAAAGGCAAAGGAATATAATTTTAAAAATTCTTTTGGTGAACTTCCTTGCCAGCATTGATTTTGTGTGTTTATTTCAATTGAATTATTCTTGAAAGGTGTCAACAGAAGCCATCTCACCACAATGCTGATGTCTGAATCTGAGCCATCCAGTGCCCAGGACGGGCACCTTCAGGGGGCATGTCAACTCATCTGTTACTTTTGGACATTGACTATAGGATAAGGCTACTCACATCCTAATATACTCATTTCCCTCTTTGGGTTCTGAAGAGATTTTTTTCTGAAAAGAACTCAAGATATACAGAATGTGTATGTGTGTGTGTGTGTGTCTGAATTTGAAGAAAAATCCTGTGCCATGCGCACATAAAAATAGAATGGCTCTTGAGTTTAGGATGATATGACAGGATGTATAGTCTAAACAGTTTTCCCCCTTTGTTTGCTTTTATTTTTTTTTTTCTTCTCCTTTTTTTTTAAAATGTTATTTCTGTAATTAAAATAAGAATCTCATTTTCTCACAGAAATGTTCACGTTTTTGTGAGAGTCAAAATTAAAATATTTTAACAAGTAACTAAAAGAAAATCAAACTGTTTCATCAGAGGTAGAGCTTTTTCACCTGTATTTCTGTTTCTTACCGGTCCATACTAACTATACCCTCTACATGGCATTACCAGTTCTTTCTTAAGGGCAGAAGAGAAGATAACATTGAAGTCTTCCCTGAAAAGGCAATGGAAACTCATCTCAAAGAATTTGTTCCCTGAGCATTTTGTTCAAGGTAACTCAAACTGCTGAAACAAGTTCTGACAGTTAATTGCAGATTTTACAGTTGGTGAACATGTAAAGTAGCTCTGGGCCCTATATGTTCATCTTTGCATTCCTGCTGTGTTCAGATATCCTTCAGGCACTCATACAGAAAGATCAGCTCTGCTTTTTAATTTTTTTTCAGTTTCACCTGATGTGTCTGAATCCTTGTATCTTTTATAAACAGAGATCTTGACTGCAAGATTTGATTTCTTCACCCTGCTGTACACCGAGAGGAAGGTTTCATCTGTCTCAGCAAAAACTCCTGTTCTGTTTACCATGGTATGGAGTCACTCAAAACACAACTGGGAGCTTTGAAAGTTTTTTGCTGAGGCTGCCACCATCTGCATGGCACCAAGATCTTTGAGAATAACTACTGAGAGTGTACCAGTTCTATACTCAGTAACCTGAAAATGAAATCAATTCCGATACACCTAGGGCATAAATGTTTAATACCTTTTATCTAATCTCTTAAAAGTACTTTTAATTAAAAACTGTGACATTTTTCTTTTTCCTCCTTGTAGAAACCTGCAGAGGGCAGGAGTTACGATAATGCAGTGTAGAAACATTATCTTTGGCATTTTTAGAACAGCATCATATATTGCTTGCTAATTGCAGCAGCATATTTTTAGAGCATCCTAAATTTGTTCTTCTTTCATAATATACCCCAAAGAAATATAACTGAGGAAAAGGTAAAAACTAAGTTGTATTTATAGAAGAAGAATCCTTTAGTTCTTCCATAGATGTTACCAGTAAAGGCCAAGACCTTTCCTTTTTAAAGCAATATGCAGTCATCTGCTGATCTTGCCTAAGTAGCAGTCAAAATGATTTTGGAGATGATATCAGATTTTAATTTTTAATGAGGCTTCAAACTCCTGCCATAATTTTTTTCATATTTATACCAGCAGGCAATTCTATAACTGAGACAAGTTTTATTAAACTTGTTCTGTGTTTAACAAAACAAAAAGCAACTGAAAATAACAGCAAGACTCCAGCTCCTTCAATGCCAGATGCTAACAGATTATTTTTCTTCCAGGAAATGATTGTGTCAAAATGAAAAAGAAATGGGATTATGTGAAAACCCCTGTTCATATGTGTTAAGAGTTTTTGTTGCCATATGAAGACACTTTAAACTGTAAAATCCTAAGGAATAATCAGGGATATATTTTTGTCTCACTCTGTTCCTATCTCATTGATGAGAAAGCCAATTGTAGATCAAATTGACTTGTATAACTTTTTGATAGATAAAGCATGCCTTTGGAGCTATTCTTCCAGGTAATATCTGAATTTTCAAGGATCCATGTGCCTTCTGTTGGAAGCAGGTGTTTCAAAAAAAAAGTTTATGAACACATTTTTGGGCTGCTTTGCAATGCAGACTCAGGGGGCTTCAGGCTACAAACCATGTGTGAAATACTCTTCCTTTGGTTACTTCCTTTTTGCTGAAATGCAGCACAACTGCACCAAATGAGGTCTTTATATCTGTATTGATCTCGAAATAGCTCATAGAGGAAGTTGATTATTCAATCACAATAAAAACTTATGAATTTGATTGCTTTGCTATGGGGCTTTTTTTCCTTACTTTGCTTTCCATAAAGAAGCAACTTTTTTTTCCAAAAACTTCCTCAACATTTTTATAGATATTCTGAGCTCTTTTCCTCTCCCCCTACACCTGTTTCTCTCCCATTCTGTTATCCTCTCTTTGATTTTAAATTTTTAACTAGAATAAAAATGTTTCCTCTACTGCTGAAATGCATTATTAAAAAAAAA
>VYXF01008385.1:1098681-1117395 GCA_013397295.1 Polioptila caerulea
AAAAAAAAAAAAAAAAGGCATCTGTTCCAATTACCTTCCTATTCACAGGGCTGTGATTGACTTGAAACTGTTTCCCCAGAGAAAAAGATGCCTTGATTGAACTAAAACTGTTGCTTGTGATAGAAATACTTGCAAAAGAACCTCAGTGTTTAAATGTTACAATTTCTGCAAATGCTTTATTTATAACCTGAGGTTCCTTCCTCATTATAAGGCAGAAATGGGGTACATAAAGCTTTTTCAAATATAGGCAACAAGAATTAGGGCAAAACACTGCTGCAGAACAACACAGCAGGAACCACAAAACAGTAGCACAGATAGATAAAAAAAAAATCCTTGTTTAATTATAAGGTATCCACTGCAGTCTGATAAATTATTGCTGCTCATTATTGTTGCTTTATAATATATCCAAGTGGATTCCAAAATTCCAGAAGTAGAACTAGGTCTTCTCATGACAAATGCTTCAAAGATATGTAATAAATATTTATCTAATCTTCAAAATCTCCCAAAGGCAATTCATCCCATGTACTACAAACACTCATCTATTACAAAACTCCATTTGTTACACTCTGGAGATGCTTGATCTTCTCCGTCAACTTTGCAGAGAATCCCTTTGACTAGGTTGCAAACACTTTCATAATTAAAATTAGGTGAGATGAGTCCCACATGAAATAAATGCAGATAAATGGGCCATATTTAAATCAAAATATTATGTGCCTAATTAAGCTGTAAAATCTATGATGGAGTTTACTATCAAAACAGCGGTGAATAATTCAAGTCATCTACTCTCCCAGTGGAGGCAAGAGAATTGCTACAACTGGAAAGTGTATGGCAGGTGCTTATGAATAGGGAACAATATTAAATATGTTCTCTCAGTGTCACAAAGACGGCCAGTAATACTTCATTAATGCAAGAATCTTAGGATGCTGAATGAAATTTTTAGTCACTGTGTTTTCAAGTTGAAGAGAGGCAGTCACAAAAGCTAAATCCAGCCTCACATCTTCTTTAGTCTCCTACTATAGTCAATGGAATGAAGTAGCATCCTCCAGAGATTTAGGTGTCTGCTCTAAATTGCTCTCTCCATCAGCTGCAGCAGAAGCTGGCAAGAGATTAAGCTCACTCAGCTAAGGACAAACTTCTGCATAAAGGCAGGATAAAGCCTTCCTCTCAGACAGAAAAACGTGTAACAATGTCCTTATTTTGATGTCAGCTGCACAGAAATCTGTGTTTCACTGGACATTGATATTAGAGATGCTTACAGATCTCCTAGCTCTCCACTCCTTTTTCACAAGGAATAAGCTTCTTGGTACAGCTGTTATACTTGTTCAGCACCTGTACTTTCACAGGTAAAATGCCCTGTGTCTAGCCCATGTGGCTGACTACTTTTTGCAGTCTAACGATATCGTTGCTTTATCCTTGTAGTGCATTCCGGACAATCGAAATTCTGCCTGAAGTTTCATTAGCAGAAAAACAAAATTTTACTGTTTTGGCTTCAGGAGATGCACGAGGATGTAAATAGCAGTTCTTTGAAAATGCAACAATGGAATTAACATAAGAAAAGAAAGAAATGCCATCTAGGAAAAAGCTCAAGAAGTGGGTCCTTGAGAACCTCATAACATTCAACAAGGCCAGCTGGAAGGTGCTGCACCTGGATCAGGGCAATCTGAGACATGAGTAAAGACTGGGAGAAGAATACATTGAAAACCCTGTGGAGAAGGACTTGGAGGGTGTCATGGATGAAAAGATGGACATGAGCCAACAGTGTGTGCTCACAGCCCAGAGAGCCAGCCTCATCCTGGGCTGCACCAGAAGCAGTGTGGGGAGCAGGGTGAGGGAGGGGATTCTTAGCTTCTGCTCTGCTTTCATGAGACTCCACCTGCAGGGCTGTGTCCAGCTTTGGGGTCCTCTGCAAAAGGAAAATAAGGACCTGTTGAAGTGTGTCCAGAAGATGATCAGAGGGCTGAAGCACATCTCCTATGAAGACAGGCTGAGACCCTTGGGGTTGTTAGAACAGGAAAAGAGAAGGGTCTGGGCAGTGCTCATTGAGACCTTGCAGTACTGAAAGCAGCCTTATAAAAACGAGGTAGCATGACTTTTTAAATGAGCAGATAGTGACAGGACAACAGGGAGTAGTTTTAAACTAAAAGTGTAGAGATTTTAATTAGTTGTTAGGATTAAATTCTTTACTATAAAGTTAATGAGGCACTGGAGCAGGTTACTAAGAGAAGTTTTAGATGCTTTGTCCCTGCAAGTGTTCAAAACCATGATGGATGGGGCTCTGAACAACCTGATCTATTGGGTGGCATCCTTGCCTATGGCAGGGAGGTTGCAATAAACTGATTATTAAGGTCTCTTCCAATCCAAGCTATTCCTTGGCTCCATGAATAATTGTGCTCTTGTTTTCAAGGTTAGCTTACACAAGAAGGAGATTCTGCTGAAGATGCACCTTTCAACATTATTTATAGGTAGTGTGGAGTTCAATGAATGACAGCTGAAAGAAGGATAAATAATTTTTCTTTGTAAAAATGCTTCTATAAGAAAACAAATCTGAACCATACATATGATCTGCATGATCATCAAACTATTTTTTTTTCCCATTTTAATGAAGCTCAGCTGGAAAGAAATTTCTGCTCTCTGCCATCTCTGATTTCCCTGTCAGCATTCAAGGTCCAGGATCATTGGGAGGTATAAAACAATGGAATCCAAATGACATATAAATGGCCCTGCTTCAGTTTTTCTCATTTTAGAATTATTATTCCCATTCAGAAATATCTTAGAACATCTAATCATCTCCATATTACAAGGTTTTGCAAATTTACAGAATACTGCTAGAAGTCTTTCTGAAATTGCTTTTTCTCAATGATCTCTGGCTGCTCCTATAAATGGCTTACTGGTAAGCACAACCTTAATGCAGAGGGTTGCTTGATCACTTCCAATCATTTTTGCCCAATAAGGATTTTTCCACTTCAGTCCATGCTACCAGCATTAATAGAGAAGGAAGAGAATTGATTTTTACCCTTCTATAGATGGGAACTATGCAAGAGAAAGGAATTGATGGGAATCTGGCTATGGATCTTGCAGCTTGCCAGCATGCACGTTCAACTGAGGCAAAGAGAGGAAGGATCTGCTCCAGAGGACCTCCTGGGAAAAACTTTTGCCACCTATCAGCCTGCACCCAAGTGTGAGCTTTAGGCAACATTTCTAAATATTGCTCATTAATCCAGCAGGACTGATGCCTCAGAGCAGACCATCAGTGATCAGTATAAATTACTGCAGGAATGTTATGCTAAAAGTGCACTAAATAGCTAAATTAAATGGTGAAACCCAAAAAATGGTGCCAAGGCTGTATGTCCATTTGAAATGTAAACTGAATGCTTACGAGAATTTTCATTATAAAGCCACAACAACATGTTCATCTACTCTTTTACACAAAGACAAGAGCTTATCACTCTGCTTTTCCTACAACTTTTCCTTTCTATATATAGCATCTTGAAATTGCACACACTGTTTCTCTCCCTTACTGACAAGCTAATTTGACTGGAACAGAAGCTTCCATAAATAACAATTGTAACTAGGTTATCACACTATGGCCCATTTATCCTCTTTAGCAAAGCAATCCAATAAACCTGAAGAACTCAAGAATTTCCTTACTCTTTCTAAACAATCACAGTTACTACTTTTTTGTTTTTAATGGGTAGGAACTGGAAGAAGAAAATTAAGGAATTGAACAATGAAATCTATCCAGTTTAGAGCATTAAAAAACTTCAATAATCCTTATTTATCTCTGAGTCATCTACAGCTTACTAATAATTTTTTTTTTTTTACAGTAGTTTCAGGAGATGATAACAGAAATTATAGACCAAACTTTGAAATTTCCCTTTGCCTTTGAGGGAGTTTGTACTAGGCCCAGAGCAC
This sequence comes from Polioptila caerulea, assembly GCA_013397295.1. Classification (NCBI taxonomy): domain Eukaryota; kingdom Metazoa; phylum Chordata; class Aves; order Passeriformes; family Certhiidae; genus Polioptila; species Polioptila caerulea. Next base: position 1,102,594 of record VYXF01008385.1, read on the forward strand.
ACATACAGCTATTCTAAAAAATTCTGTTAGTATCTCCATTTGTGCTCAAATAACCTTTTCTGCAATAGTGTCCTTGCATTTTGCAGCTGACAATATCAGATGGCTTAAGTTTAGGAGAATTTGCTCCTTCTCTTCTCCTCTGACTCTCAACAAGACCAAACTTCTGAAACAGAGAATAAAGATGAATTAAATTAAATTATGAGAGACCTGATTCCCTTTGTGGAAACCAAAATGAATCTAAACTCCAAAGCCCATGTATTTTGTACTGCATGACTGAAACCCATCATCTGAATTTTGACATCTAAATTTCCTTGTCCTTCTATAATTGTATAATCACTGGGAATACAAAAGCACATTTAGCACCCAGTCTGTCTGTTTCACACAGAGGTGTTAGAAGTAGATGAATCATGCCCTCAAAATAGCTATTTCTTTTCACTTATTTATAAAGAAAGCCTGAAGGTCCTACTGAAGATGGAGACACCTATGATTCTGTCCAATATAACATGATTTTAGGAGAATAGGATCAATTTTTTGAAGGAAATCAAATTAAGATACTCTACAACATCTCTCTCAGCCCAAGAATGTAATTCTTAGAGGATGTTAAAACTCGTGTCAAAACTTTCAGATAACACAAATACTTCCTTTGTGTCTCAGATCTTTGAAAACTTTCTAAATTTCTTACTTCACAGATAGAGATGATCACAGGAGCATAGAATGGTTTGGATTGGAAGGGACCTTAAAGATCTTCTAGTTCTGACCCCATTGCCATGAGCAAAGACACCTTCCACTAGACCAGATAACTCAGAGCCCTATCTAGCCTGGTCTTAAATACTTTCAAAGGATGGGGCATCCACAGTTTCTCTGATCAAACTATTCCATTGTCTCACCCTCACAGTAAAGAATTTTATCTTAACACCAAATCTAAATCTCCTTCAGATTGAAGCCATTCTCCGTTGTCCTGTCAGTACATGCTGTTGCAAAAAGTTTATCATTCTCATAGGCTTCCTTCAGATATTGGAAGGCCACACAATTAGGCTACCATGAAGCCTTTTCTTTCCAGGCAGAACAATCCCAATTCTCTCAGCCTTTCCTCAATGAGAGGTGCTCCATCCATCCAGACATCTTGATGCCTCTTATCTGGACTCACTCCAATAAGTCCATGTCCTTCCTGCGCTGAGGACCCCAGAGATGGATGCNTGATCAAACTATTCCATTGTCTCACCCTCACAGTAAAGAATTTTATCTTAACACCAAATCTAAATCTCCTTCAGATTGAAGCCATTCTCCGTTGTCCTGTCAGTACATGCTGTTGCAAAAAGTTTATCATTCTCATAGGCTTCCTTCAGATATTGGAAGGCCACACAATTAGGCTACCATGAAGCCTTTTCTTTCCAGGCAGAACAATCCCAATTCTCTCAGCCTTTCCTCAATGAGAGGTGCTCCATCCATCCAGACATCTTGATGCCTCTTATCTGGACTCACTCCAATAAGTCCATGTCCTTCCTGCGCTGAGGACCCCAGAGATGGATGCAGTATCCAGGTGGGGTCTTACAAGGACTAAGTAGATTTTTTAGAGGTTCACCTGCCTCACAAAAGAATCACTGCTTTTGAGTCCAATTTAAGTATCTGCATTATTTTTTTCCTTAACACACACCATGGAATTATATCCACTAATTCCTGTAATGATCCAGGCAATTTCTGCTTGACCTGAAACATACATCTTAGAAAGTCTCTCATGCTTTACTTGGGTCAGAGGTTTCAAGTGATGGAAAATACAGTCTAGGCATGTTGTCCTGACCTCTGTCACTAAACTTGTGCAGTGCATTTCTAGTTTAATTTTGTTGAGCTTCAACTTTCAGTCACTGCATTGTACCATCTCCTTGTCTGGCCGATTAAAGAGCCTCGCACTGTTAGAAGTTGTCTCTTGGTGTAGATATTTTTAAATGTGGTCAAGTTACCTCTTAACCTCTCTCTCTCAAATTATTTTTACAACATTAAAGAAGGGAAAAAAGGATAAGATGAAAGAAAGTCGCATTTAGCAGGTAGCTTCATCTGGACATGTTCTGTTGAAAATCAATGTTACAGTTTTATGGACCTGAACAAGGAGCCTGTCTATTAATGATTTGCAGGGAATGGTTTTCAGGAAATTCTGTGAACATCAAATGATCATCCTAGTGGTTTTGTTGATGCTAGTTGAGTGGGTATCACCTGCCCTCTGCTGAGGGCAGGGTTACTGCTGGCTGAATCAAATGTAGAGCACCAGCTGCAGTTTTCTAGCTAAAAGAAGGGTGCAATCTGCATTGATTTTTAAAGATAAAGGACTAACAGTGGGACTAACACAGTCCACTTTGTCTTTTATTTTAAAACCTAAATTTTAACACCTGTTTTAAGCAATTAAAACATTTTTTTTCTTGCTTTATGATTAATCTGGGTCAAAAATATTTTACTTCCTTTTTTTTTTTAAATGGCATCATAGAAAGAAATCAGGATTTTGCTGCCACTGATTAAAAAATATTGCTTGGATAGAAAGAATCCCAGAAAAACTGTAGCACTTTTAACTTAGTGCTGTAAATGTTCTTCTAATTATTTAAATCAAAGGAGTTAGTCACTACTGGAGCTGCAAAACACACGTCCAGTTATCCCAGCCTGTCTGTCGTTAGGAATGGTTCTAATCATTTGTGGCAGCCACAATCCTGCTCAGCTTGCCCTGAATGTGAGATCACTCAAAACTCAGGTTAGCTCTGAGCCATTTTCCATCCTAATCAGCATTTCCCATGGACTTGCTGTCAGCACAGCCCTCTGACTCCGAGGAACTTGCTGCTTTTTTTAAATGGCCTGAACTGATTCCAAACAAATGAGCTTCAGAAGAATGCTAAAGTAGTTATTTTTGTATTATCTAGTTCACTTCTCATGGTACAGCTACTACAGGTTCCCAACTCAAACAGAGCACATCCTAGCCCACGTTAGTCAGAGATATGTAATTTAAAGTGCTCATTTTATTGGTCATTCCCCTTGATAGAGTTCTTCCTCTAAGTGCCTTGCAGCCATTTGGAAAGAACTCTGCATTTATATTAAGTGTGTAAACAGCCAAACCAAGATAAAATAAACAGGGGCAAACTATAAATATGCTAAAGTTTATGAGCTGGACATAATGATAAAGGATTTTTGAGGAGTTCCCAAAAGTAACTGGCATATATCAGAGAATTTCCACATGGGCAGGATGGGTGGATTTTTTCTGCCCCCATGGAGACAGCGAGATGTGGCAAGCTATAATCCAGAGCCATTAGTGTGATGGCTTGCCTCAAAAATTTCTGCCCCTCTTTCCGACTCTAATCTGTCCCTTTATATTTCACAAAAAAAACTTGTACACAATTCTTTGCCCAAACCCCATGCTTCTACATTCATTTTCTCTAAGAATGGATGTCTCTTTTCTGTGTTATCGACCAAGATCTAAAATCATACTGATACCTGCAGTGCTGTTCTCACCAATTCAAAAAAGTGGTGTCGTTTTTATGTTATAGTGAGCAGAATAGCAATGGGCAAGAATTGAAAAATGTTATTGAAGAAATTCCATACGTTTCAAGGTCCCCTGAGATTCACAGAGCAGATGTGTGTAGAAATGGGAAGCACTCTGAATCTCTCCCCACCACACTTTTCCCCTAGAACAGGTAGACAAGACTTTTCAAACTTTCCAATCTCTTGGGGTTCTTTTGTTTTTGATGTCACATAGAAATTCTAGGGAATGGCAAAGGACTGAAGACAACTGGAAAATGAAATATTATTCCTGAAAAATTATTTGTCACTTGGGTCACATGGGGAGTTTTCAAGAAATAAAATGAGCTTCTGAAAATCAGGGACAAATCTTTCCTGAAAGGAAATATTCACAGGATTTCCGTTTTCTGGGAATTAAGAGGCAATTTTTCAGTATATCCTGTCTGTCTGGATCTGCTAACTCTCTACCTGAAGCTCCAGGGAGCAAATGTCTGAGGAGCCAAGGGAGCCAAACTGATGAGAAATATTAGGCTGCATCAGCTCCCAGTTGATCATCTAATGGAATCCAGCCCTAACCTTTCCAGCATGTGCAAAAGTATGAAGACAAGGTCTCTGCTCACACTATTGTTTTACCATAGGAACGTCTTTTTTTCTCATTTGAAGTAAATTTTAAAGTATGTCAGGTTCAAATGCACTTCCTGAGGAAGTAGAGATCATTTAAAACTGAGGCTGTTGTGGTCTAACAAGAAACTTGCTAGAGTAGGTTTATACAGCTGCACAAGTTACTGCTGATAAAACCAAGCAGCCTTTCAAATGCTCATGGGATAAGCTCGGAGTGAATAGGCAGGAAAACAATCCTTTTCCCACAGAAAACTTTGCTTTCATCTAGAGGTTCTGGATCTATGGTACCAAAAGACAAGAAAAGACTGATAACACCCTTGAAATAAGATGGATTTGGTGCTTGTCTATGCTAATTCCTTGTTTTATACATGTGAATTAGGCAGTCCCCCAGACGGGGATTTAAGAAGGACCTGAACACTGAGCAAGGCTCACCCATATGTTTTTATATCTCTGTCAGTGGCTTTCTGAGACTGGAGAGTGTGGTTCAGAGGAACAAGACAGTTATTTTCCATCTGTCTTTTAGTTGGCTTTCTTTGTGAATGTATACATGGATTTGCACACATATGTTTAACTGCATTCCCATGCAAATCTTTGTGTATATTCATGTATCTTTGTGCATATTTAAACATTCTTTGTACAAAAGCTTGTGAGAGGTGAAGGTGATCACATATCTCACTCTTCACATGTTACAGTCAGAGTGTGAAAGCAATCACTTAAAAAAAAAAAATAGGGGAAACAGATAGAATGAAGTAATTCCTCTTCTCTCTCCTTCATTTCTGGCATTCTCAAAGTCTATTACCCAGCTCCTGCAGCTCTCTCTGTGACCAGGGGGAGCTGGAAGGAAACACAGGAATAATGCAACATTTGAGCAGTCCATCTGGGTTTGGGAATATGGGAAATATGCTGTACCCACAAGAATTTTTTGCTCATGATGCTAGAGTGAGTTGGACCCATACTCTCACAGGATACATGCTTGTATTAGCAAGGCTGTTGCAGAGTAGTTAATAGATTATGGTTAGAAACTGCAAATTACCTTATTCCCTACTTGCAACTTAAAAAGAAGATTCATTCTTGCTCTTAACCTGCCTGCTTCTTCCATGCAAATCCTTTTCACTTGGGCTTTGTGAATGAGAGTAGTGGTGGGCATTATAAGCCTCTACTCTGGTGCCCTTCTGAACAAACCTTGTGAGATCAGGCAGCCTCAAAAATATTAAGTCTATTATGAAGCTTATGTATCAGTTTTTCATAAGCCACTGAACTGGATAAAGCAACTGACTGTTCTGTGGAAGGCTGAGTTTTACTCTCCAAGTGAAAACCCTGTTTTTTTTTCCAGATATCAAGCAATTTTCCAAACTGCTGTTTGGGCTTTGAGCACAGTTTTTCTAATATACCATCTAGCACACACCAGATGAGAGATTTCTCTATTTTGTGCCCTTGAGATGATCTCAACTTTAATAATTTTTTTTTTTTGTCCATAAAATCCAGGCTATTTGTACTATAAATGTTGAAAATTGCCATTTTTCACCTCTGCTACCTGTTAAAATGCTGAGTGCATCAGTCACCAAGGTGCTTCATTTATGTAACTATGCTAATTTTCTTCTGTCATTCTCATCTTCATACTGAAATACAAAAAGCTAAATTCATTAAGGCTTGTAAGGGCTTTTAATTTTGCTGGCTGGCACGAATTATAGAAATGTAGTAAATTTATCTCCAGTAAAATTTGCAAAGGTGGAGTTTGAATGAAAAATGTTCTTCAGAAAAACATTCTTTGGATTTTAGCACATGTTGTATAATTCCATTGCTGCTCAACAGGAATAATGAGAAAACTACTAGCACTATATTACTCCAATTAGTTTTTCCCTTTGCTTCGGCCTCCCTGGGGCTGATACAGCTCTATCTGTTCTGAAGATAAACAGTGTCATTCAGTCCTCAGTGTTTTCAGGTGGACCTCAGGCCAGTATTCCCTTTTAAAGAATATGTGATTATGTGATGAATTCGGAGGGATTTTGTGTTGATAAAAGCTTGAACTGATGGATTGCAGCTCCACCCATAGTCCCCACCCCAGGGTGGCTGCGGCTCCCAGGAGCTGGCAGGGGTCCGTCAGGGGAGCATCACTACACATTTGCCCAGGTTTTAGGTACTGAAAAGGCAGATATGGAGGGCTGAGGTGTTTACTTCCCTGCCCTCCTGGAGCTGCTGTGTACTTGCAAGGTGTTTGCACTGAGCTCCTCTGGAGCACTGTAACTCAGTTATGGCAAGATGAAACCATTTATTACTTTATATCCCTGTTCCAAGCTGCACAAAAAAACAGCTGAGGAGCAGCTCTGTAGATTTGTTCTATGACACATTGATAAGACAGCTTCAGGCATTTCAATTTAATGAATTATTATCTTTGTACTGTTCTCCTAAGCATCCATTGATGACCACTGTTTGAGACAAAATACAGCTAGAAAATTTGCTTAACCCAGTATGAAATAATCTGATCTCATAAGAATTTGATCTGAAATCCTTCAGTAGTTTTGCATGAAAATTGAATAGTAGAACCTGATTCCAATTTTGTCTATTTAAAGTTCTTTAAATTTTAGATGTCCTAACAACCACACTATTGGTCTTTATATGCTGGAAACCTTATTTAATATGTCTTCCCAAGTATGAGGGCTAAAATCAGACTACTGAAGCCTAATTGAAGTAATGGGATTGTGTTCTAAAAATAAAAATAAATCAATAAAAAGGGAGAGTATTGAATTTCTCTGATTACTTTCTTCCAGACAGCAGAAGAGAAGAGCAATTTCAAAGGCGATGTGGATTGCTCAGGCTCATGTGGATGTTATGTTTTAGCCTGCTGCTAGCAGAATTTTGGGAGCATATCAAGCTTCTCTTGAGTATTCCCCATTAACAAAGTTAAAGTCAAATCACTGATTTTGAAGAAACAAACTAAGACTAATGTTACTTTTTTTCAAGCAACTACTATCTGATTCTAAATAAGTTGTAAAATACAAGACTCAACTGGTCCATATCTCTTTGAGCTGTAGAGGTATAAATACAGAGGTTTTAAGTATCTGTACAGACAGTAAAATCTTTGCCCCACTCTGGTAAAGGGCACTACCCTAACCAGTCCACAGAAGGACTCTTCAAGAGAGGCTTTTCAACCAAATCTAAAGCTTCAAACTCTCAAAAGCAAGTATATCAGTTTCAGTGACTTGCTGCTGGAATAGTTATTTGTTGGGGGGGAAAGGGTAAAGACAAGGAGCTAAAGCCTCCTGGTTCACATTCCTTCTAGAGCAAAAGCTCATAGAAATGGGAGCAGTAAACTTTTGCCTCTACAGTGACCACATTAACAGAGACTCTCTTAAAATGACAAGAATTTTAATGACCGGAATAGAATCTATTCAGAGCTTATATATGAACTGAGAATTTGACATTTTGCTACTATAATATCAGGATTTCCAACATGAATAAATCTGAAGAAAACCCATGGTCAACCCTGTATTAGACTGCCTGCTAGGCCTGAGTCCTGCATGTATCACAGGCACAGAGAATATGAACAATCTCAAAAGTATTGGATTTGCCATGCACCTATGGAACATCTACATGTGTATGTTTTGTGCAAAGTATCCATTTTTCCTGATCCTTAATTCTTCAGGCCATGGTATGGACCCAAAACAATAATCTATTGACCTTGGCATTCTTTTCATTTACAAGAAAATGAATCACAGGATCATCTATGCTGGAAAGAACTTTTATGATTATCAACTTGGCTAAGGTAACCTAACATAGACAAGTCAATCATTAAACATTTTCCTAAGTGCCGCATCCACAAAGCCCTTAAATACATCCAGGGATGGTGACTCAACTGCTTCCCTCTGCAGCCTGCATGTTCTAGTGTTTGAAAATCCTTTCAGTGAAGAAGTGAGAATAATAGTAGCATCATTTATATCTGTTGTACTGCCAAATCCAAATAGTGGCATGGCTCTATTTGAACCCCAACATGATTACATAGATAGGTCAGGGAGTGCATGTAGCATCCATTGCAAGGAAATGGAAGAGATCCCATTTACCTCCACTGCAGGATCAGGATAGATGATACTTGAAGCTGAGTTTAAATAAAACTATAAATCTGGTCAGAGGATGAATCTCAGAGGGAGACACAAAGCAAGGTAGATTAGTCACGGGAGATCAGGACATTTTGTTTAAAGTTACTTTATTGAAGTAGTAAATAAAAGCTGGTACTGATGGTCCTGGTAGTGTATGTGAAACCAATCAGTTTCCCCACACTGAACACTCTCATAAACATTTATGGTCCATAAGCCATTGCTTTGGTGAACAAGACCATGCAACTCTCATCACATGAGATCATCTTTTCTGGAAAACATCAATGATGTAGAGAGATTTTGTTTCTGATATCATACTGAACCTTCAGACAAAGGCCACTGGCAGTATTTCTGAACAAATCTTTTTGATTAGATCTTCTTCCTCTCATCTTAGAATTTTTGATAAAAAATACACTTTTGTGTTAGAGGGAAATTTATTTTCATTTATTGAAATATGTCCCAAAATTCTCAGAGAATAAAGGTATAGGTTACTGGGAGGAACCAAATTTATTTTTTAACTGTAAGCCAAGTTACTGTGACACCCTGCTACTATTTTCCACAGCCAGGACCTCACTTTTTCCTGAAAAAAATGGTCTTTGCCAAAATTAAACTCTGCACTCTCTGCATTGCTCAGTTGCATAGCAAACCAGGAAAGAGACAGATATGTGAAGCTAATGCTCTCTCCACTAGTTACGCACTCTGAAAAATTGGTTTGATCACTTGAAATCCCCTCAAGCACACACAGAAAAGCCTGAGCACACTGTGTGAACGAGATGGGCAGCATTGTAGCAGCTATTGAAAGATGGAGCATGAAATGTTCGTGATGTAGGAATGGAATTTGGCCAGGTGTTCCCACATCTCCTGGACACTCTCTCCCCATCACCTTTGGACTCTGGAGCTCAGCAACAAAATTCTTTGCAGTTCATTTAGGATCACATAGCCACTCTCGCTCTGGCTCTTCTCCCTGGAAGTGTATTCCATTATTTTGTCGTGTTCTCATTTCTGAAGGGATGTAGAACAGAACTGGACCCCTCATTTATACACATATCTATAAACTCCAAGGGCTGTAGCAAAATGAGTGTGAAGATGTCATGACAAATAAGGGCAGATACACCAGGCAGAGGGTCACTGAGGTGATATTGAGCCAGTATTTCTCTCTGCACTGTCAATTCTCTCAGACAACACGAAATTACTTCTTCCAGAATAGATTGGATCAGCTGTCTTCTCTCTTTGGGCTCTTCTAAACATTTCTATTTGCATTCCCTCTGGACACACAAGTCAAAATAGATCATCACAAGTTTGCAAGCTAGATGCTTGGAAGATTGTCACACATCTGTGCTAAATTCCCTAAGAACAGAACTGACAAGATACCTGCTAGAAATCATTATTTCTGAGCCAAGGAAGAGATTTCTGTATATTTCTGAGTATAAGCTTAGGACAGTGTATAAGACTGCAGGGAAACTAACAATTTTGGAGAATTGTGCTTCTAATCTGATTCTGGGGAATTATAGTTTGACATTGCTTTGTCTTTTTATCCTCACAAAGGCCCTCTTTTTCCCTTGTCACAGTGAGGTCTTTCTACTATTCACATTAGAGACTTTACATGAGCCTTCATAATTGTTTCGTATAAAATACATTGATTTCTATCATCTTGTTTAATGATGTGGTACATTGTTTATAAGATAATGCAATGAACCCACTTTGAACTCATTCTATTATCCCATAAGTAATGCAATAAACTGCTTAACAGGGCAATTAAATCAAGTGATTTCAGGTTAATGTTATTAGACAGTATTCAAGAACATGTAACTTTTGTTTTGAGAATTGCCTTCCCTCTTAAATATTGGAAAATGTACTTTGCTAATGTTTTTGTTTGCATTCCCTAAGGTACTAATCATATTATTCATTGCTCAAGACCAGAAATATTATAGCAGCTTTCCAAACATAGGAGAGAGTTAGTGTAGCCTCTAGTAACTTGCAGCTAAGCAATGGATCTAATAACCTTGGAGAACTCCCCAGGGTATTATGCAGCAGTGTTCAAAGCTCAGGAGAAAAAGACATTTCATTATGTAGACAGTAGAAAATCAAATACATAAACAAAACTTAAAGGTTAAATATATGTTGAAAAAAAAAATCAGTCTGCCCAACTCACATATCATATGTGATTTTAATTTTTGAAATGGATCCGAATGATTCTTTTTTAGACAGCACCACTTTTTTTCACATACCTTTTCTGGGCCACCCAAAATTCTAATTCAAATAATCTGCACCACACAGAATTACATTAGGAACCATTCCAGTGAAATTAAATCTCTATTGTGCATCTTGAGTCTGCTCTAATGATTACTGCTCCACTGAGTATGTAATTTAAAGTCTCTTGTTAATAGATGAGGTGCTGAACACCAACAGCTAGCTCTTCCAAACTTCACAGCTGAAGAGCTATCTTGCTTACAGCTGTAGAAATCTACTTCCAATTGGACTTTCATGAAACAATACTGACATCTAACAGCAGGACTAATCCTAAATAAATATTATTTTGTCATTTCAAAAGGGGTCTCTTAGCTGATATTTTCCTTTCCTAAGGTTTTCAGAAAGAGGTGAGTATTCCAAAATTAAGAGTAATTATGGAATTCTTACCTAGATTTAGATTTTCAGAATATGGCTAAAAAAGACGCTGATAAGCAAACACGTAAAAAACGCCAAAACAACAATACAAAACAATGGTTAAATCCATTATACTCTTGAAAAAAAAAAAATCTTTTGAACCTAAATAAATAAATAAATGAATAATGAAAAAGTTGAAGTAATGAAATAATGAAATAATGGTAAAATAATAACTATTGGAATTGTCTGCCCTTCTTCAGGCCGAACAGTCTCAGTTCTCTCAGCCTTTTCTCATAGGAAGGTTGCTCTAGTCCCTCAGTCACTTGATGGCTCTGCACTAGAATGTCTCTAGCATGTTCTAATCTCTTTTGTGCTGGGAAACACCACAGATATGGTGGCCTCAGCAGTGCTGAATAGGACCCACTGCTGGCTCATGTTGGACTTGGTGTCCACCAGGACAAATTGCTTTCCAGATGGGTGATCTCCAGCACACATTGGTGACTGGGGTTTTTCCTCCCTGGCTGCAAGACATTTCACTTCTCCTTGTTGGACTTCATGAAGTTCCTGTCAGCCCAGTCCTCCAGCCTCTTGTGGTCCCTCCAGATGGCCACTCCTCTTAGTTTTTTGTCATCAGCAAACTTGAAGAAGAGATTTTGTGCCATCATTCAGATCATTAAAGGTGTTAAAAGGGCCTGGATTCAGTATGGACTCCTGGTGTACACCACTAGTTCCTGGCCTCCAATCACACCTCGTGCTATTCATCACTGCTCTCTGGGTGATTTTCAGGCAGTTTTCAGTCCACCTCAGTGTTTGCTTGACCAGCCCATTCCTGAACACATTGTCTATGAGGATCTTACGAGAGGCAGTCTCAGAGGCCTTACTGAAGTCCAGGTAGGCAATGTCCACTGCCCTTCCTTCATCTACCAGGCCAGACATTTTATCACACAAGTTTATCAAGTTGATCAAGCATGACTTCCCCTTGATGAATGAATGCTGATTATTTCTGATGATTTTCTTGTTCCTCTTGTGAATGGAAATGGTTTTCCAGCCTTCAGCTTCCCAAGGGTAGAGGTGATGCTGACCGTCCTATAGTTCTCTGGGTCCTTCTTCCTGCTTTTTTTAAAGATAAGAGTGATACTTACTTTGCTCTAGACTTCAAGCATTTCTCTCGGTCATCATGATTGATCAAAGGTTGTTGAGAGTGACTTTGCAGTGACATCTGACAGCTCTCTCAACACTCATGCATATGCCCTATCAGGGTCTATGAATTTATACATGTCCAAGTTGCTTAAGCATTCTGTAACCTTATTCTTTTCCACTGAGCAATTTTCTCACTCTCTCCTTTATGTCTGATCTTTGGGACCTGAAACTCCTGGAGTGTGCCATTGCTTGTAAAACCCAAGACAATGTTCAGCCACATCCTGTCTAACAGGCGCCTCCTCTTCTTGAGCAACGGGCCCGCAGTTTTCTTGTTCTCCCTTTTGCCAGTTATGCATTCCTAGGAGGCCTTCTTGTCTTTGACATCCCTGGCTATATGCAGATGGGCTTTAGCTTGCCTAAGTTTGTCCCTGGATAATGTTTCTGTATCCTTCCAGGCTACCTGTCCTGGCTTCTATCCCATGTATGCCTCCACTTTCTATATGCTTTCTCAACTTCATGTTGAGTTCTTTTTGAATTCCATCCCATAATCTTTTACAAAGGTGGCCTGATTTTTCAATACCTTCTACTGAAACACTTGGGAAATTAGGGTGAAACATCATTTATGAGGAAAAATTCCTAAATCCTAAACCAGTGTTTAGTCCAGCTGAGGAAATGAGGAATTCAAAATTTTTATGTGTTTTTTTTTTTTTTATCTTATCTTAAATTGAATTTCATTAGGTCCAAACGACAACTTTTCCCATCCATATCAGCTAAACATTCACTGCTTTTGAGTCCAGCTGTTGTTACTTGAACTATTTGTCTCCCGTGTATATATTGTGATTTATATTTCTATTTCAGTGTATAAATTGTTTGCAAAAAAAATTATTCACATCCAAGCATCTGATCACTTCTTCATAAATCTTTGCTACATGGTTCTCATAAATTCCTTTCAACCTGCTACATAGACGTTTTATGAACAGTAAGAATTCTTCAAATTTATACACATTTTTAACAAACACTGAACAGACATTAATTAAGCAGGACAGAATTTTCAGAACTGTCTAAAGAAGTTAAATCCTGGGCTCCCCTTGAAATCAGCCAGAGTAAGCATTTAAACTCCTTGTGGGAGTGTAGAAATCTTATTTGCAACCATAATGGCCTCAGTGATGGTAACCAGCACTCATCTTTTTAGACACAAACTTCTTGAAATATGCAGCTAAGTAAAGGCCCCAGGACTGCAGATTCACTAAGGGGCACTGCTAACTTGGAAGTCTTCTGTCTAGCTGCAAGCATGCCAGCCAGGTTACATGTGCTGCTTGAACACTCATGTCCATCAGGAGATGCAGGAAGTTATTTGACAAGGCTGAGATGAACCTCACTTGGGTGCTGTGATTTGCTTCTCAGCTCAAAAAGAGATAAAGAGGAGGCACTCCTTGGTGGCCATGCAAATTTTCCAGACCTTAATTCAGAAAAATAGGTCTCCTCCAAATAGTGCCTGAAATCAAAAGAAAATTGAAGTTAGACAAAGAGGTTAGAAATTCCACACAAAGCAGAGTATGTCAGATTCACCTAATAGCACAATGTATTTTTCATTTCATTTTCTTTAGCATTGTTGCTGAACATTCTGAAAAATATTTTTTGACTCAGCTGTAAATACATAGCATTTCCACACTTCAATTTTTCTTTTTATCAAACCTGAAAAATGTTATTTCCCTCTGCTTTATTTGACATGAAACTGAGTTACACCAGAAGGGCTGACTTTATTATTAAAGATTGCTTAAAAAAATATAGCTTCTTTTTAATATGGGGACTATATTCTGTTGAATCCAATCTGTTACTTTTCCTCCATCTTTTTTCTTTTTTGAGATATCTATCTCTAGCATAATTAACTAGCTAGTTCTAAAATGTAGTTTATATCAGTTAAATGGGTCTGAATTACATTGTACTTAGAGAGGAAGAGTGAAATGGGAAATGCAAATTTGAGTTCACATAAGTTTTTAAAAAGTGAGCACTAATTCTTCAGGGACTCAGGATTTGACAAAAGAATTATGTGAATGATGTATGCTCAGAGAGAGCAACGCTGATAAGGAGCTAAATCCTGATAGTTCTCAAGTGTGTGAACCAAGTGAGCCTGATTTTTATTTATTCTCTCACTCCACACAAGGATGGATGGAGAACTGGAGAGGGTGACTCTAGACCACTGGTTTACTCCCTACCTTTCAAGTCTACCCTCTGAGAGATTCACAAGGAAGCAGCATCTGCCCAGCCATCATTTCCGTAACACATTTTCTGGTTCTTCAAAATCTCTTACTGAGTTTCTGATTGTTGGACACAATTGTGTATTCTGTGCACCAAGGTAACACAGGGCCCCCACATGGCCATGGTCCCAGTCAGACCCCCATGCTGGCATCCCATTCTCCAGTCATCTCTCTTCAGCTGTTTGTGACAGAGATATTCTTCCTCCAGAGCCTGACACTCTGGGTTTGTCACTCTGTTTTAAGGCTCCAATCAGTTATAGAAGTGCATTTTGTGCAGTTAAAAGTGAGGTTCAACCATATCATTATAAACAGGTGGCAATGAGTGAAAATTAGATCACTATTTCCAGACACTGCTATAGTGAATCAACCAGGATCTAAAAAACATCCTGCTGGGATTCTGGAAAATATTTTCATCCCTTCATATTTGATGTGGACTGGAAGAGAAGTCAAAATGTTCAGAAAGAACTGAACTGCTAGATGAAGACAGCTTACCTTGGTCAGCAAAGAAAAATAGAAGCTTAGAGCATTTTGATTGCTTCCCTCTCATAAATAAGTCATGAGAAAAAAAAAAAAAAAAAAAAAAAAAAGTTTTTTAT
>VYXF01008385.1:1117942-1149653 GCA_013397295.1 Polioptila caerulea
TTAGGAAGGTAACTGAGTGCATCATCTGGAGTTGTTTCCTCCAAGTTCTACAAAGCATGCTGTATTTATGTGCTTTGAAAGTCAAAAGCTATCACATAAAATAGGAACGTCTCACAAATTGTCAGTGCTGGGATTTGCATATATTATTACCATACTTCCTAATTATTTCTGGTTCTATTTGCATAATGAAAAAGGGAATAGTTTCTTCTCAATAACAGTAAATATAAAACTGTGCCTGTCACTCCTCCATAGGGAAGGAGCTTTAATTGTTTTGATCTAAAGCCTTATAGTTGAAAATTCAAAGAAAACTAAATAAAAAATAGGGTAAAAATCCAAATAAGATCCTCTTCAGGGACATCTAGGATTTATATTGAAGTAAATTTATTATTAGCAATACTTTTACCTCTAATTTAAAGACAGTTAAGATCTAGTTTAATGACAGATTCCTGTATTTGCTCAGGTGAAGTATCTAAATGACAAAATAAACATCTTGGTGATCTTTCAGAGAAGTAGATGCTTCAGATCTATTTGCTTTTGTTTTTACTCATAATGGGGGCACGTTTGATCTGAAAAGGTTGTGAAGATTTGTGCATTGTGGTGACACTTTGTCTTAGCCTCACTTAGAGAGAAGAAACATTTTATTGATTGCATATCTGTCTTTTTTCAGAGGCCGTCAGCCAGAACATCAGACACAGTCACTTTAATGGCAGAAAGTTCATTTGTTGGTGCTTGGTGGAGATCAGAATAAAAAATTATCAATTATATAAAACCCCCAGATATATTTGATCCTTTGTCAAACTAAGCAGCTAAAAATCTAGAATGGATAGATTCTTGCTTGCAGAACATGGTGGGAGCCACAGACTGTGAGTTTAGTTCCCATCCCAGGCATAGTATTTTACATGATGTGGAGAAAATCACTCCAGGAGTATTAAGGAGCCACAGCACATTTTCATGCTGTGTGTAGATGAGCCAGCTCTGAACAATATATATGGACCAATTCCATGCAAAGGCAGCAGGCTGAGTGGGGAAAGAACAGCCAAGACAGTCCAGTTCAATCAATTTATCTGAACTCTCAGGGAGGCAGCCCAAGTGAACTGCTTTAATAATATCACTAAGCACCTTCCAAATTTTGAAGCTAAGGAAAAAGCACGATAAACTGCAGAGAGGGGGATCCTTATGGTTGTATGTCTTGCCTTCTGCAGCCTCCTACACAGGACAGTTTAGCAGATGTCCACAGGTTGTGCAATGATTGAGTAACATGATATAAAAAGTTAATTTAAATAGACAGAAGTGCTGAACCACAGGACCACAAAACACACAAAAGTCTCTAAATACAATTTCCTGTCCATTATCACCTGTCCTTCATTATCACCGGTACAAAAAACTGCTTCCCCTTTGAAACAAAAAGACTGACAATTAGCTGACTTTGGGAGACAGCTTGACAGGAACATGAAGGCACCAGCTGGGGAACAGAAAGTCTTTTGAAACATCTGAAAAAGGTGAAAAGTGATAGGAAGGGGAATGACTGAAATTGTACAATCTCTGTTAAGCAAACTTAAAATCTGTCATCAAAACAATCCTGATGTGAGTAGAAGGGTAGTGCTAGGGGTAACAAAGGCAGGAGATCTTCCTGGAGGTCACTGGCAAATAGATTTTACTGAGTTATCACATAAGGAAGGATGCAGGTACGTATTGGTGTTGGCTGATACCTTCTGAGGATGGCCTGAACTTTACCCCGTCATACTAACACAGCAACAGAGGTAGTGAGAATTTTGCTCAATCACATGATTAAATTATGAGTTGCTTCTCTGTGAAAACCTAAAATTTCCTCCCAGTCAGAGGCTCAAGGACTGCCATTACACTTGTGTGATACTTGGGATTATGGACAGGTGTGGAAATGTGATCAAATTTCTCCTCTCAGTTCTGCAGAGAAAAGGGACTGTAGCCAGACTATATCATATCATGATTTCTTTAGGTCTTCTAGCTAAGCAGATGAGAAACAAGAATACAAATTGAGAAAGAAAGCAGAAGAAAAGTAAGGCTAGCAGAAGAGTAAGATTTATAGTTAAAAGAGAAATGTAAGGAGAGAGAGGTGATACAACAGAAACCCTGAACAATCTAGCCTCAAAATCAGAAGTGACAGACAGAAAAATCAGTCTACCAATTAAAAAATAATTAGAATTTCCATGCAATGTGCTTTTTCTGAAACAAACATTTCTTGTTTAGTGCAAGGCCTACTGATAAACAGAAATAACTATAATTATTATTATTAATAATAAAAATAAACGTTTAAGTAGTAGTGCTGATATTCATATCTGTTGAGTATTATTCTACTCATGTATACAAAAGAGTAAATTCAAAGGAAAAAATGTTAAAATAGCAAATCTTCTGAAAAAAGGTAATGTGAGAGAACATAATGATTTTCTTATTCATTGTTATACCAATAGGACCTGTACACTTAATACGTATAGTTAAATGCCATTTTATAATGCTAAAGTTGTATAAAACTTTTTAGATTTTTAAAAGAAATTCCTTTGAGATAGGCTGAGGACAGTCAAAAACAATTAAAATATATATATATATATTTAATTCATCGTTACTATGGGGAACACATTTGTTTTAAATGTCTCTCTTGCATGTACAAAGAATCCCAGAGTGATGTATTTACCTGGTAGAAGTTGCTGTGCACAATAACCACAGTTTGCATCAGCCAAGAAATCATCCCATGGTTTGGTTTTAATTGGCAAAGAAAATGTGGAATTTTATTTAAAGCATTACTACTCTCCTTGGATTCTTTTGTCCAGACAAGCCAGCTTGGAGCATCATAACATGCTTTCTCATTAAATTTTTAATGCTTCCTTTCACTCTCAGTGTGGTAAAGGAACAAATATTGAGAAAAGTGGAGGTGGTTTTCTTAGACTGACAATTTGAATTGCAACCAAGGCTGCAGAGGAGGGAAAGAGAAACATAACTTGGGAGAAATTGCATACCTGAGAATCCAACAATCAAGTACAGATGTATTTTACTTTTCGTCTGTAAAATGCTTGTACTTTACATGAAAAGCAGTAAGACAATACATTCAAATGACCTTTGTCCAGTCACACAGATCCTACTAATGAAAAGCAATACATAGAAAAATACAAGAATCAATCTAGAAGAAAACTTCACTGTGAAGTGCTTGGTACAATATTGTATATATTGTATCTTACATATACAGTGTACATGTATAAATTGTACATGCATACAGTATGACTCACCACTTGACAAAGCTCTCCAATAATTGTCCTCATTGTATTTAAATAGTGCAGTAGTGGAGCAACATCATTTACCCCATTTTCCAGGTAGTACAACAGAAGACAGCCTGGAAAAAGCAATTTATCAAACTTGTTGAATTGTTAGGATTTAAGTCCCCAGTGTCCTGATGTGTTAACAGGGTCACACCCTGGTCTGAGGACTGTTCAAACAAGCCCAAAAATGATTGCAGAGGGCAGGGATTTATTGATTTATCTCAGGTAGATAGGACTGCACTTCTTGCAACAGATATAGGGGTCACTCCTAAGAGAAATTTTCTTCTGTTTTTCCAAGTGCAGAGCACATCTCTGTTCTCTTTCAAAACATAGAGGAGTCAGGGGTGACCAGAGCATCCACTTTTAATGTAGCAGCCAACGGTCAGAGAACTTCTGAAGATAGAAAATTTAGGCCTGAGACTACTGAAATCATCACCCAGGAGAGCACCAGGTATCTTGATCTACTGGCCAGGTTGCTGCTCTGGAGACTCTTTTGGTGATTCAGTCAGTAACACTTAATGCACAGTGACAAACTCCAGACAAGAGCGCAGTGTCTATCCCATGAGTGCCTTATCCAAGGATTAAGGAGTCATTTACCCACCTGAGACCCTTTGGTGTTACTCAGGCTGCACAGAGGGACATTAGAAGTGGGGCTCTCTAGATTTCAGTTGCTAATGTCAGTAGGCAGTTGAAAGGGCCTTCCAAAATTAAAAAATGGAGCATAAACAGCTGAAAATTTCTTGGAAGCCTTATTTCTAGAACTTAAAATGTGGTTTGAATCTGACCTTTTGTTTAACAGGTATGACACCATTCATCTCTGCACTTTGTTCTAACTGTCAGGAGGAGTTAATTGCAATCCATATGCTAAAGTTCACTTCTACAGAATAAAAATCTAATTCTCTTCATCCCATTTTCAGAGAATAGGGGCCTTATAGACCCAATGAAAGAGGAACATATATTCAGCAAGTCTTTTTCCCCTTGATGGTTAGGAATGGAGGGTAGCTCTGCTGTGTGTATGGATTTGAGGATTTCCTGAAGTTTCTCTAACACTGAGTTTCATGTGCTGTGAACATTATAATAAAATGGTGTCTTTTGGAATGACAGACTTGTTATCCATTAGTTTTGATTCCAGACTTGTGCGAATAAAACCTTTTAGCTGCTGCTGCTCCTCCAAGTGTCTCAAATGACAGTAAAATACCTACAGGCAGATCTTCACCATAGGGTTTGATGTAGCCTCGTGGTAGCAGCTATTAATACCATGCACTTCTCCAGCACTTTTTCTTCAATAATTTCAAAGCACCAGCTGGCTCTGACCAGGCCTGTGAGATCAGTGAGGGATTTACATAGAAGCCATTTCTCAAAGTGTAAGCACATGCTGGGACACAGTGCTAAACATGAAAGAGCAGTGCAACGTCACACAACTGTTTGCAAGGAGGTCTAAAAAGAATAGGTTATCCTTTCGAATTCTGCCTGAGTCTACTGGGAGAATGTGTGGAACTCAGCCTTTGAGCCGTCCCATGAAAGGCAAGGGATTTGTACTCCCCAAGGTAAATTAGTATAATGCCCTTGAATTCCAGTTATTTCAGTGAAACAGTAGCAGCAGACCAGCTGTCTTCCTCAGAGCAGAACGAAGGCTGAATTCTTTTTCACAATTAAATGATACAGGTGCAGCTGGGGGAAGAGTATGACCTGTAATTGCTGTTATTGATTCATGAGCCAGGAAGATCATATTTTGGCTTTTAGCTTCCACAGTGGCAATGGTTAGAAAAATGATCATTTTGCTTGTCTTTTGACCATATCTGACACAACATCAATAAGACAAAGTAAGCAGGGCACCCTGCAGTGCTGCTCTTTTCTCTGGAGACTCACTTCTCAGCACACGCATTTTAGAAATGCTTTGTTGTTTTGTTCATATAGATCAACCCTAGCATGTCAAACTACAAACAATGCCTTGTATTTTCCAAGTAAATGCGGGAAACCAGAATCACAGTCATGAGAATCTGTATAGATTTGTTTTGGTTTAATTGAATTATATTTAAATACTTATCTTAAAATTCCAATATTTGTAATACTGATGTCTGAATAATTGCCCAACCTCTTGGGACTGGGACATCAGACCAAAGGAGTTCAACAGCTAACCTGAACAATAGGAAAAAATTCAGAACTCCTTCAGAAGATAGCGAGGAACACTCAAACACAGAAATTAGATGGGCCATACCTTTATCTCAGTGTGATGTAACAAGATAGAATGTGTTCCACCAGCAGACTTACTCCAATATTTGTGATTTCTCAAGTTGTCCGGTCTGCATACATTGGTGAAAGACATAAAGTTATTCCAGATAGTATATGACCATGATTACCTCAAGAGGGGACAGATCAAAAGCATGTTTTCCTGTGACATCTTATTCATGAGATGTAATGCTTTTAATTCTATCCACCTTTTTCTCCACATTCATCGGAGGACTCACCATGACCAATTCCCAGAGCTACACTGACCCTGGAGGACCTGCACTGGGTCAATATTTTGGCTCACTGTCTGTGGCAAATTTATCACCCAAAGAGAAGGAAAAATTTCTTTCCACTTATAAACACACTACACTAGAATAACAATCTTCATTTCATAGCATGCCCTATATTATTGTCAAAAGCTTTAACCATCACAGAACAATCAAAAGTACAACAAAATAAAATCAAAAGCAGTCATCTTCAAATGAAAAAAAAAAAGTAGGATCACTTCATTCTTTTAAACCATCAGAGAGGGAAAAATAGTAGTAGAAACAACCTCCTGACAGCAAAGTATAATTTTTTTTCATTTCAGTGTAGAAACACCAAAAGATTGTGACCTGTAATAACACACAAAATAGACAAAGTTTTTCATATGTATATTTTATTCTTATCAGATTTTCAGAAGAAAATTACTCTGAATAACTTGGCAAGTGTGCTAAAACAGAATTAAATCTGTAAAGCCAAAAAAAGTCAGCTACAATAAAAGACATTGAGGAATAGTATACTTCTGTAATCTTTAATCCAAATGAAGTCACCCAACACCAGGAAAAACATACCTGAAATTACAAAATCACCATGGGGCAAAATAAATGGCGATACAGAGAGCATAAATGGAAGTGTCCCAAAGGCTGGAATCACTTACCTACATAAGGAGAAATTAGGGGGCTTACTGCGAATATTATGAAAGATATGGTGCATGTGGAAAATCATGGTTAAATTAAATTGAAAGTCAGTTTAGAATAAAAAAAAATGAGTTCTACATCTATATGCAATCCGGGTTTATCATTGAAGGTGGTATTTGATTTAAATACTGCGGCAGAATTCTAAAAGGTTGGATAATTTTATGATCGCTAATAACATTTGTCATTATGTCTGTTGCCATTATGATAAGGATAATCAACTCTTATGCTATAGGACATAAATTTATCACCAGTGGGATGTGGGATTTTTTTTTTCATACCTATTACATGTCTATTTAGATTTTTCTTGTTCATTTTTGCTAGTCAGTTCAGTGAAGTATCCTCCAACACACACATGTCAATTCTTGCTGCTTCAAAGAGACTTCTATAGGCTGGGCAGGGGTGATTTTTATCCTGCTAGGCTGAAACCCCTCCTTTTGGAGGTGAGGGCATTTCTTTTACTGCAAAACAAAAGATGAATAGAGGACTGTCATCAAAATTAATTAATAGCTAATACCTTGTCTGTATGTATTCATTTACTAGATTAAGTGGGTCTTGGGGTTGGAATGAGGCTGGAGGGGGTTCTATTCATAGACAATATTTATAAATTCATGTTCCTTCAGGAGAATCACCTTAATTGGGCAGGAGAAAATTGTCTTGAATCAATATCTTTCTGGCAATAGCAGTTTGATGGTGGAAAGATCATTTGAACTGACAAAACTTAAGAGATTATATTTGATAGCATGCTCGATAGCAGTACGTCAGAAACTGTGAAGAAGTAAAAACATGAAAATAAAGGGAGAGGTGCTGTTAAATGCTTTACTACCCTATCTGAACCTCTCCCACTATATAATATAGGAAGTTTCATTTCAAGACCTTGCTTTGTCCCTGCTGAATCAATGTAACCTGTGCTTATGAGAATTCTGGCCTCAGCACTCCTGGAAAATAAGGCTAATGTGAAACTTCTAAAAATTTTGTAATTTTCTGGAAGCTTTTTGTACTTGTAGATGAAAGTATATTTATTTTTGAAGTTTTTTAATTTGAGAAGGAAGTAATTGCTTTCCAAAAATTCAAATTTTTCAAGTGCTTAGATCTAAACTACAGATTAAAGTGAATTTATAAGAACAAAAGACTACTTTACAAATCCCTTTTAAAATGTGTTTATGATGACAGAAACTAATTTAAATTAATTTTTAAAAGAACAAAAAAAAAGTCTAGATATTCAGGTTTACCTTCAACAAAAAATAAACTGTTCTTTTCTCTAGTCCACTGAATATTCCATATTCCAATACTCCATAGCTGCATCAGTAAAAACACTGCACTGGTCTTTCTTCATACATTTCAGTTATGCATCTTTTGAAGGACTAAATTCAACTCCAGTTTCAAATTATAACTAAGCAGAACCTGGAACATTTATATCTTGTCCCTCATATTACAGATAGACTCAGTAGCCTGGAGACTGACATTTGGTAGGACACATTTGGTTTGTGATTATTTCATATTGAGATGAATATTCAAATAATTATTTGCACATTTAACGTGGCTCCATTTTGCAGGGGGAATTTCATTTGTTTGCCTACGTGCAGCACAGCCAGCTCAGTCTCCAGCTATCTTATGGTGGTCCCTGTAAGTCCTGTGTTACCCCAGTCAACCCCATGGCACTGCCCACGGATTCCCAAATCACCCCAGAGACCCAGTGTGGAGAGAGAGAGTAATGGCTCAATGCCCTGTACATTTTTTTATCAATTAAAATTGTTTTTAGTCCTAGGATAGATGCTACACCCAGAAAGCCCACAGTGCCAGAGTGGAAAAGTGGATATGCCCCTTGCAAACAGCCCTGCAAGAGACACTCCTTCAATATGGACAGAAGAAGGACATAAGGGCTTTGAATAAAGATTTACTTATGGAAAATAATAAAAGCTAACACAAATTCAAGGTTAACTGAAACATATAATTAAACTTCACATTTATTTTAATAAAATACAATATTGACTCTGCTCTTTAAAGCAGATTAGATTGTTGACATTACAGCAGTACAATAAACAAGCACTAAGCTTTTTACTAGCAGAACAGAAAATTAAAGCTGGTTATAACAAGACAAATAAAATAAGTTTATTCAGGACTGTATAAATCATCAATAAGAATCCTTAATCACTTGCCTCCAAAAATCTAGATTATTTGATGTGCAACAAAACTGGGGCTGTGTCAGCAAGTTGGATGCAAATCAAACAACATTCAGACATCTCAAAAATTCTGAAAGTATGTGCCTGGAATACAGATGAAGACCAGAAATTCAGTGAGGCCTTCTTAGGGAAGTAAAAAAATAAAGTAGAACCCTTTTTTTTACACTGAGATGCAGTTATTTAAATTAAAATATCTCAACACCATAGTGTATCACAGACAAAACACTATCTCTGGTTTTGTAACCTTTTTCTTAGTGTATGCTTTTACAAAGAATTCTCTTTGTTTGATGCATGCACTTTATACAGGCTGAAAGCTATACAAAGTTAAGATGTTCAATTTGATGCTTAATCATATTGTATTACCTTTCACAAAAGAGCCACACAGTTCCTGAAAAAGTTTACTACAATTTAAGGCTTTCAAGGCACAATAGCACACTTTGATTCATGTGTTTTATATGCAGTCTTATTGTAATGTTTGTGATCAATAAAGATGTTCACACTGGCATGGAGTAAATTTGTCAACTATTAATAGTTTACTATCTGTTTACCTAAAACATAGTCCACTCCTGCCTCAATAAAATGCTTGTTCCTGATCTTTTCATGCCATATAAATAAGGATTAAAAGCAAAATAAAAAAAAACTATAAAATAAGTAATAAGAAATTTATAACTTCAAAATCTATAATGCAGAACTCAGATATAGCAAGAACTTCATATTTACCTTAACATGGATCTGGTTCATAATTCATGGTAAAAGCTGAGAAGTGAATATGTTTGGAAAATGGTCAGTCCATTTTTTTTTACCATGTAAGGATTTATTTTGAAAGCACAGAGCTTAAACCCTTGCTTAAAGCTTTCTTTATTTCAGAATGTATTTTAACATTAGCTCATGGCTTTCTGATTAAAAAAAAAACAATATAGAAAGAGGAAAAAATATTGAATATATTGTTCTGCCATAGTCTTCCTCTTACCAACACTTCTGTGAATCTGATTAGGATACAAATGAAGGACACATGGAGAGGATTCCTTCTCTTGACCATTGAACCCTTTCCATATTACTATTGCAGAGCTGCAAAAAAAACCAGAAGTTTGGCCAGATGATCTCTTTACTACAAAACGCAGAAGATATTGATCAAGTGTTGGATAAAGAACAAACATAAGGCATAGAGGTAACATGGAAGATTAAAATATTGCTAAAAGAAGATTGTTTCTGGTTAGACTGCTAGATTATTTTCCTTCTCTAAACAAAAAAAACGAAAGTACTTCTGAAGATTTGTACTATGGTGAATCTTTTGATTCAATGCAGCAGGAAAAATTATGATGGAGAAGGTAAAAACTGTAAAGTTAGAGAAGAAGTGAAAGTGCAAATAACAATTTGTTGTGTAAATGAAAATTGGTTGTCCATGAAAGAGGAACTGTTCATCTAGAGAAAGATTATCAGTAGAGTTCACCACAGTTTGGATTCAAGCCCTCCTTCAAATTATCATTATTGAGCAAAATACAAAAGTGTGGATGCAATAATAGCTCCAAGTTGGAAGATATCTTTTGTTCAGAGGAAAAGTATAATATCTCACATAAAGAAAGAAAACCTAGATGCTTTAAAGAAGTGAATTAATCATAACTTTCGCTGGGAGCTGAAGGGTCATCACATAAGGCAAACAACACAGCAGGCACAGTGAATTGCTGGCATGATGTTACCACTCAAACAGAGAGGGCATCCAGGGGTGAATCACCTGGAGAAGTGCCTCTAGAGAAAGGATGTTTACACGTTTGGAAAAGTGCTTGCTGAGAGCTCACCTAGCATCCAAGAAAATGCAATTACTTTTGACCATGTGGGATCATGGCTTATAAATTCATTGAAAGTAGTGAGACTTCCTTATCATGACAGAAGATTAAAGCAGCTCATTTTCTTCAACTTAGAAGACAAAAAGCTGGACAGGATGAAAATATCAGTGAAGGCAGAGACTCATCAGTTCATGAGAAAGCAGGTATAAACAGGCCATGAATACACTTATGCCTGAAAACAGAATGATGCTAAGCACTGTGTTCTGGGAGAGTTTTTGGTAGAGCAATGGGGACACAGGACTTCACTGATGCAAGTAGGGCTCCTGCCCAGAGATTGCAGTCTTATCTTTTAGCTTCTGGCTTGAAAGGGCTTAGGTTAGAATTCAGGTACTGATTTAAAATACAGAAAAAAATAGTAGGAATTTTCCTATTAAAACTGGAAAAAAAAAAAAAAGAAAAGAAATTAGTTCAATTACTTTGCTTAAATAGTTACACAAAAAAATAAATTCAGAGAAACTGGACTGTTTAGTCCTTGAAATAAACAGTAGTCCAATCCCTTGGAAAACATTTTTAGTGGTATAGCAGATCCTACACACAAAAGGCTAGAGAATATGTTTAAAGGCAAAAAAAGTCCAGGACGACTTACTGTGAGTGAAATATGATTCTGTCATTCAGTACTGCTGTTTTCTTGAAATGTTGTTGGGTCTGATGTGGAGACTGGCATCAAAATGCAAGTCAAAATATGCAGGGGTTTCAAATATGTGTTAGATATTGTTTGGGGCTGATTTCTTTGGACATCCAGCTGTGTTTGTGTTTGGGAGCACTGTTTGAAATCAAGGGTCATCTCTGCAGGCAACTATGTTGGGAAAAATTAACAGGCGCAGTAAACGGAAAGGGTTTGAGTGAAATACCATTCACAGCTGAATGGGAATACTTCAGACTGGTTACAACAGTGGGGAAGATTGCCATAAGAAAAAATATTTCTTAACATGGTATGTGACAAAGGTACTGTTTTCCTTAGGTTATTAATGAGTAAAAATTTTACATGCTTCCCTCGCTCTCCCATTTCAACAAAATCCAGATATCCCAGGGTACTGGCTGAGCAGAATTACTCTAAAAATATTAATTTCTCCCCCTTAAGCCCACAGTGCTCCAAAGACTCATCAGTTTCATTTCTCTCACTGTTTCTAGAATGATCAAATACTAGGAATTTAGATGATTATTTTGCACATAAAAGACTAGATTTTGTACAGAGTTTGGATATGAACTGTAAAAGCTCTGGAAAATAGCAGAATACAATTTTAAGCCCTAAACAAATAAAAGAATTTGCAAACTGATGGGAATTGTCTTTTTGCAGCTGTCTTGTGTGAACAAGGGTGTTATGGTGGGTTTGGTTTCTGTGTACTGCAATGAACAGGAAGGTTTGTTCCTATGTCGTGCTTGTGTTAGGAATTCACGCTTTGTACTTTCCTTGTTGGGAGTTAGGTAATGACAAACCAGAGATCGTTTGTCTTCACACACCCAATAATACACCAAGTCACACCCAAGACCTGTTTGCTTTCCGTGACTGCTTCCTGAAGAGGAAGTGTTTTTAGCAATGCACAAAATCATACTGAGATGAAGTGGGAAACCTGGTACATGTAACAGTCTCTTAGTCATTGGAGACTGAAGAGATACTGAGATCTGCACTTATAGTTCTCTTTATTGTTGTATATTAGTAACTACAATTAGAATTATTTATATACTTGCATATAAATTTCCATCCCTTTTCTGTTTTATGTGCAAGCCATAGTACAGAGAGGGTCAGATGTGTTTGACAGTCACCCTGGCATCCTTTTAACCTCAAAGTGAGGCACATCAGGGTAAAATGCCTCTGCTCCTCTTTAAGCACGTAGACCAGGGTATAGCAAATTGTTCTGCAGAATTGTCTTTTTCTGCATTGTTTAAAATACTTTAGGTGGTAAGTGAAGATGTAGATCCTTACATTCTAAATATCTAAATTTGCTCAGATGAATCTAATTTCCTTGGACAATGAAGTTTGTCTACTATATATATATTTACATAGCACCAGTATATAAAAAATGGGTGAATGGAAGCTGTGATCCCTCTGCCCAGCCACTTAAAGCTGTTTATTGAAACACAGCAATTTTTCTTGAGAATTGGAGATTTTGAGAATTAGGACAGTTAATTCTCTGACTTCAGCACTAGCCAGGTCCAGGTGCTTCTAGGAAACAAACAAAACAATCAAGAAGCTGACAACTGCAAAAGATGAACAAAGAATTTCCTAATCACAATTTGACTTAATTTCACCTTGAAATTGAAGCTTCTCCCAGGTTCACTTGTTAATTAGTTCTGAAAAAAAATCTTGAAATTGAATATTATTTCTTGCCCTATAAATGTACATTTCATCTTGTACTCCAGGTAAATTCAAAGCTTCTGTAACAGCTTGCTACTACCAGTCCTTGGGTATTTCACATAGAAATGAACATGTCTAGCCCATGTC
Source organism: Polioptila caerulea (assembly GCA_013397295.1). NCBI lineage: Eukaryota > Metazoa > Chordata > Aves > Passeriformes > Certhiidae > Polioptila > Polioptila caerulea. Next base: position 1,130,885 of record VYXF01008385.1, read on the forward strand.
TACTATACTGCCCACATGGTAGCACACATATATTTATAGAAACAATGCAAATAACAAGTGTCACTGTAAAAATACTTAAATTGGTGATTTCCAGCCTTTATACTTTGTAGTGTTTTCAGAAATATCACCTCTGAGACAAATACAAATAGCACACATGGTCTCTCATTTCTTTGCTGTTCTCTGAAGTCACTTTAGAAGTCACTGGTTTCCATAAGTGTTGGGTAGCACAGGTTGAAAGTCATTGTCTTAAAACAATCCTGTTTACCTAACTGTATGGTTATATGTTTAAGTAGGACAGCTCTTCTAGCACAAAATATTCAGAGCATTTAGAACATGTGTGTACAGTGTCAGATACAAAAAAGTCCCACTGTGCTTAGAGTGTTTAGGAATTTCTGCAAATCTATGTCATTTCTTCCCTATAATATTTTACAATTGAATAAGTACAGTCTCTGGTTCATGTATTTAATCTTTTTCTTCATGTCAGCACTGGAAAAGCATTCTAAACCACCAGTACAAAATTTCCAGGGAAGAAACTGAAGTGAGATGTATTTATTTCTTTTTGCTTTTTAATCTGAGGTGGCTGATGCCTATCATCTGTATAGTTTTCCTACTCATTAACATGTCAATTGAATTTCATTTATTGATTGCTAAGGAAAATCTGGAGGCTTTAATTTTTTTATATTCATTTTAATAAACCCTCCTTCTTAAATGCTAGGTTCACACCTCTACAGTGCATAAACAATTTAATATGTCCTCAATGTATCCAGATTTTTGTGGCCATAGAATATTGGGAAACTCCATTGTTTGGTGGCCACACTAAAATAGTGTCAGTTTTTATTCTTCCTGCTCCCAGATGAGAGTCTGTCTGTGGAGGAAAGGATAGAACAGAAAAGTTACTCATTTTATTCAAAACATAAACAAGTAGGGGATTTTGAAAGGGCTCAGCATTGGCCTAAAACATTTTCAGTTCTACAGAAATGAGTGGTAAAACTCCTGCTGACTTCAACAATGCATAGTTAAAAAACATCATCATTGGCTTTCTTTGCAACAATACAGAGTTACAGCTAATCCACAGCACATATAGTCTCCCAAGTTCATGGCTTTTTCAAAATAATTTTCCAACACAAAGGCCAAAAGCATGGCTACATCCCAAGGAAACAGAATTTTTCTTTCTATATTTAGAGGCAGTCATTCTGCTTTTTTAAAATGCTTCATTCTATGACTGTACAGCTCAAGTCTGGGCCTCCATGTTTCCCAAAAGTCTCTGTGTTATAGCAATTCTACATCTCTATCAGGCAGTCTTATTAAATTATTTTGCTCTGTTTCTATCTCACTGCTTCTGCCAAGTGCTTCGCACACAGTTTTTCATGTACCGTGTTAAAATGATCCTATCTTCACTTCTTCATCTACTTACACAAATTTTCTAGATAAAGAAATAAAATTTCATTGTTTTTGCCCCCAGAGACTTTATACATAATGTACCAGAGTACACCATATTCCATTTGGAACACTGATGTTAGAATATTCATGGTAGCAGTCAAAAAGGTGAAAACCTGTGATTTTATTCATTGCTTACTTAAATCTAGAACTGTTTAGTTTCAGCTGCTAATCTCTGTCTGTACATGTGATATCTGGGTCATAAAAAGTAAATTCAGTGTATTGCCCTTGATATAATTCACATCATTTATGCATAGATCCTTTAATAGTTCAATGACTTTTAGATTTATATCATTTTCAAGTTAAAAGGAAACAATTGGTTACATTTAGTCACACTTCACCATGTTTTAAAAATAGAACTATTAGTAGAAATAAAGAAAAACTGAACGTTCCTCCACTATGAATTTGTAAACCTGTATCCTCTCCTGACAGAGAAGCAAAGCTCACTTAGTGTCAAGGGGCTTGAAATTTCTGATAAACAAATCTAACATGTACCTAATTACAAAGATTAGCTTGAATATAAGGAGAATTATGACTTTGGGAAGCCTTTCCATATATAGAGTCCATATATATGCAGGGGACAATGCTCTCAAAAGTTTAAATGTAGGTGTTTCAAATCATCCTAGAGAAACACAGCCTTCTGACTGTGAGGAGAAAAAACATCCTGATGTTGGACATAGTACTTCAAAGGCATTTTTAGCTTTGTTCTCTGTAGGGAAGCATCCATTACTGCCTCGATGTATCCATTACACTGCTGGACCCAGGGGCTGTGATCAGCCAATGCAGTTGCTGTGCAAGACCTGCCACCTTCAGAGCGGCTTTACCTAAAGGTAACAGCACTCATCTCCCTGAGCAAAATCAGCTGAGGCAGTGAAACCAACCCTGACAACGAGCTGACAGTAAGACATACACAGAACTGCCTTCTCTCAAGAGTTTTGGTTTCTCTAAGGAGGTAGGCGCATCTCCCACTAAGGGACTTCAGACATTTCTTGGGTTACTCTTTGTTAATGCAGAACCTTTACAAATCTTTGAAAGCAGAAGAGAGACTTGAGCACCCACACTTTGTATCATGAAGACGTTGGTAAGGGGCTTTGACAAGTGGGAGGCTCAGCAGAGGACACACACAAGGTACTGCACCTGCAGGCAAACCATGCAGGCAGACACCGCTCCTGAAACTGTCTAGGTTTCAGCACTTTCAAGATGGTTTTCAAATGTTTTAGATGCTTATCAGGGTCATCAAGCATCAAATTCTTTTTGGATCTCTGTCTTTCATAGAAGAGTCTCAACATATTTTCACTAATTATTTTTTTATAATTTATATCAGCAGACAAATTAGCACAAATCTGAGGTAATGTTCCAGGGAACACAAAACAGACTGCATTTTTCACGTGTTTTAAATAGTAAAAAAAATTCCTATGGGGATTACCTCACCTGATTAACTATATTCAAACTTCACACATGCCTTCTTCTCATTAAGGCCATGTTTTGCATAAATCAACACATGGAGCTAAGACAAGGCATGACTACTCCTCCTCCCCATTTCCACAGAGAGGGCAGGGTATGGAGGGTATGTAAGAAGCAGAATAATTTATACTAATTAATGTATTAATTAAAAAACAACAACAACAACAACAACAACAACAACAATAACAATAACAATAACAACAATAACAATAATAATAATAATAAATTATTTCAAGCATATTTATTTCATGATTAACCTTTTAAAAAGTTATGCTCCTGTCTACACAGCTGCTTGCCTTGACAATTTTGAAATGTGGAATTTTTGGAACTTCTACACCAAAAAAATCTGAACTACAAGCACGGATTTTATTGGTAATTTAAAACTGATGTCTACTTTCAGCTTATGCCTCTAATATGGCACTTAGTTTATCTTTTGTTATATATTCTTTCTTACAAACATAACTGCAAATAGATTCACTTAATGATCTCACTTCCATCAATTTTACTTCCATTAAGGATAATTTGAGAGAAAACGTCCACAACTGAAAACAGCAACAACAAAAAAAAAAGGATATTTGTTACTTTTAATTATGGCAGAGTCCCAACACTTTGACTTGCTTTCGTCTGTAAAGATCCAATACCAACAGTGCTGCAAGACAACACTGGAGTGATCTGATTCTGGTCTCATCAACTCAGATGTCTTTGCAATTACAGTTACAAAACCAGTGATGGGCTGAGGAACATTCCTTCATTATATTTGAAACAGTGGGCTGCTGACTTGCAACACAGAACCATAGCCAACATTGCTATGGTTCTGGATGGCCTGGGTTGATGAATTCACCATGAATTCATCCCAGTAGAATAATCAGGGAGACAAAATAATCTGTGTCATCATGGCCAAAAGTTTTGGTTGCTTTTGAAATATTCTCACTTTGTGATTTGCCTAAAATAACCCTCAGGAAGCACACTAATGGGCCTCAGGTCATTAAAGCCCTAAAGTCAGCAACAATCGGTATTTGTGATAAATAATGGTCCATTGTGATGGCAACTTTGAAAAATATTGGTGTGATAGCATTGCATTAGGTATCCTGCAGAGATTTCTTACATAATTCTCCCAAATTCTTGGTGTTTTCCCCTTGTTTGGTAAACAGTTTTAGTTCAAGAACTTTTTTAACTCTCCAGGCAATAAATTTACCCCTTTTGTGAAATTTTGCAAATGCTCTGTGAAGTTAGCACTAGACTGAGTAATGAACTGTGTATTCAAGCTCAATAACTGTGTCACAGGAAATTAAAATTATGAGTATCTTTGCAGTGATTCATTTTATCTCAGTGGCCTCCTATAAAAACTTTAGGGGAGGAGTTGGATTTTCAAGTATTATAGCTCAATTTTTCCCCTCTGCTAACACAAAAGGGAGGAAGGAATCATGACTGACCTTAGACGGGACAGGCCATACCAAGCACTTCTTAAAATCCCAGCTTTTGACCAGTACTCAGTTTCCAACCTTAGCTATTTTCAGAGCCCAAGCAGAACTTGCTGTTTATCTGATCACTTCAAAGAGATTTTGATATGTTGGCATCCCAGCATGCTGTTTTGGTTATCTCATGCCAGGACAGTATAAATACACTAAAACTTAAAACCAAAAAATTAAAAGAGAAATTATTAAATTACAGTCTCTAATTAGAATAGAATTGTGAAGGTAAATACAGAGTGTTTATTGTTTATTTCCTTGCGTACAAGAAGAGAACCATCCAAAGAAGTGGTGAGACAACATGTTCAAAATGTGATTTTTCTTTCCTCATGAAGTGCAATTAAAATGTCAATATCACTGCCATGGGATATTGTGAAAGCCAAAAGAAAATCAATTGGCAATTTCTCATGAGTGTTTCAAGCATGGTGTTTTTAAAAGATAAATAATGAATCCTTTTCAGGACTGGTAGAATTTACTGGAGCAGGATCATCCCCTACCTGCTGTTTTTTGTATTTTTCTCGATTGTATCCACATTGAGACAATCTTAATAGACCTATTATCAGAAAAAAAAATATAAAAATACTATCCAGATGAGCCTTTGATCTGACCCAGTATGACTCCTTTGTATGCTTATGGCACATGAAGCTTTTGCTACTTCTGCTTGCGAAAGCTTTCCTTAACATCCTTTAGCTTCTCAGACGCAGAAGGAGAAAAGCAACAAAATTGCTTTAAAACTGCTTTGAATACACTTGTGAGGTGGAAATACAAGTCCTTTTTGAGAAACAAGCTTAACTGTTAGTGACATGTAGATCAATGCCTGCATTATTTATAATGTTCATTTCCTCACTGCAAGTATCATCCTTGAATTTGACCTCATAGGTTCTTCTTTTCTAGAATTCCTATGTACTCTTCTCTTTGAAGTTTCTCAGGCTAACAAAAATCTCTGCAAATTTGTTTTGATTTTCTCCCAGACTACCAGAAATTGGTGAAAACATGAGAAGATATTTTGCAATAAGAACCTGAGGCTTAGGCAGGTTTTGGTTTTCAGGTACCTTATTTTCCACTTTTCAGAAAGATGGACTTTGGTATAAAGGTTATTGCTCCCCAGTGCCACACACATGCTGACCAGGGGGCTCTCCTTTGAGCTGAAGAGAAACATGATCATAATTGAAAGCTCTTCATTTAGCCCTGGCCAACACAGTGTCAAATAAGCCAAAAATCATTTGGACTCCTGCACTTATGGACAGAACTTTGTGCCCAAGCGGAAAAAAACACTCCACAATTTCTGTTACTTTTTAAGTATTTGAGCTTCTAATGTTTTCATAATTATACAGCCTGGGAGTTGATTTCTTCTCCCAGTATTTGTGATCCTAATTAAGCCTCACATTTTTTATTAACACTCCATCCTATTTTGTATGGGGAAGCAACCTCTGGAGACGCTGTTGTGTTGTGCTGTGACACCCGAGGCCTTGCATCTCTCTAATTACTGAGGCCTGCCTCTGCTCCATTCGGATACTGTCCTGTTTAATCCTCTCTTGCTTTTACAGTCTGGGAATGATTTCTTTTCCTAGTATTTGAAGTTCAAATTAAGTCTCATGTTTATTAGTCAGAGCATCATTCCATGGGAGAAATACAAGCCCTTTGAGGAAGATCAGAGAGCGCTGTGCCACTTAGGGATTCCCACAGTACAGAGGGGGTCGGGTCAGCAGCAACAGCACAGGCAGAATTAGCTTTATAGGGAACAAACAAACAAAACCTCATATCTTCAAATTATATCCAAAGGCCACAACGAAAGCCTGAAGCCTAGGGAGATGCTTTCAGTTAGCTTCAATAAGGGTGCAGAAAAACTAGGAAAGTCTGAGCATAAGCTATGCATAAACCGAATAATCATGGTTTTGTGGTCTGGGCACGAGAAGAGAAGAGCACAGGGGCAGTAAGGTGAGTGTCAAAGACTATGAAACTAAGGAGGGAAAGCTTTTTATGCTGTTCTGCACTGTCCAGGAAAGTATCACCCCTTCTTGCCACTGTGACCACTGACACAGATTTGTGCAAAGCCCTCAGGACATGTTATTGCAAAGTATACAAACCAGGAGAGCTGCTCTGACAACCCCACCTTTATACATACCCTGCTCTCCTGCCTCTGTCTATTATAGGTTTTAACCAAGACTGATGTAAAAGACGCAAAAGAAGCAGTACTGTGAAGTGGAAAACATGAACTTGTATTGGCAGTCCAAATTTTGTTGCTGGTTCTGCCATGGACCTGCTTTATGTCATATATCAAATTAAATCAATGGTTTCTTATCCAAATTTTACTTGCTGCTTTTCTCTCTAATGCCTTTCCCCTGATGTTTTATCATGCTCTAATCAACATTACTCTACTGCTGACTCTGTCTCTGATATACAGCTGACTCTGAATCTGTTTGCAGCTCAAAGACATCAGCTTAAACGTAATAATGAGATGTGAAAGCAAAAGCAGCACAATTTCTGTGAGGAGCCTTCACCCTGCCGTTATCAAGGTTTCAGATTTTTTTAACCCACAAGAATATCATCCTCAGCCCTGTGAACTCTTGCTTGCTTTGCAGATCTGGATTCACTTATCTGTAAAGGAACTGGAACAAATGGGGAAAAATTTTCCACTGCCACATGAATAAAAGGACAGCACTCCTAAAAGGTTGCAGCCATCTGCAATCTGTATTGGTAGAGATTCAGACGATCTTGTGATGGCACCAAAACTGAATTGCTTCAATTTTCAATAAAGATAATGGAATAGTAATGGTCTTGAATGCAGAGAACAAAAGCAGGATGACCAGTGGTGCTATGGAAAAAAACAAATAATTGTAGAAGAAACCCTTAAAAAATGCAATGCTATCACAATCTTAAAGGATCAGATAACCCACATCTGGCCCAGCATTACAATCTAGCAGCAAAGAGTTTTAAATAGACTTGTGAAATCTAAGGAACATTTTTATGACTGGAATGAAACAGGTATAGCTCATACAGTATGTGGATAAATGCTGAACTGCTGTGCTAAGGGCTGCAATGCTCTTAAATACCAGCAAACAAAAAGCAGTTAAATGAAGAAAAGTGATAAATAAGGAAAATGGGACAGTTTAGCAAACATTGTCTGTGCCTGACTAGTATGATGGCTCTTCCTGATAAGTTAACTGATCTTATAAACAAAAGATCTAATCTACCTGGAGTTCAGTAAATCATTTAATATAGTCCCACATGGGACATTATTAGTTAGGCTAGATAAAATGGGAATGAGTACAAGAACTGGAAGGTGGGGAATAGCTAGAATAAAGAAGATAAGCAAATTGGTTATTTCAAGAGGGAATCAGTCTGCAGAAAGGCTACCTGTGGACTCCCACAGACATTGCTTTTGGAAGCAATTGCAAAGGTGAAATTTGCTGATGCTACAAACTTAATCATCACAGAGTATGTTTGAATCAGCTTTTTACAGCAAAAAGACAGCTTGCCCTGTCCTCAGTCCAGGCTGATGGGGTGTACACCTAGTCTGACCCAAAGTTACATAACCAAATATCTTTAGGCCTGATATACTAAATGAGGAAAGGAGAGATTCTCACACATAAGCAGAACCCCAAGACATTTTCAAAGGATCTAGCTCCCATTGTTGGGTTAGACTGTGGTTAGATCAAGTCCACAAAAGGTTATGCTTTTATACCTCAAAAGAATAACTGAGGCTCAGGACTTGTAGAAGAAGAAGATCTGTAAATTAGAGTAAACAAGAAAAGGCACAAGGAACCTGAGGTCTAGAAAAAAAACATTTTGACAGAAGTTCATTTTTAGGAGGAAATATGAAATAAGAAAAGCTAGGTACATTATCTAATTCCAGGATAAAAGCAATCTGCAAATGCACTGAGGAAAACACCTTCCTAATTTCCTAATTGTGGAGTGCTGTAGTTAAGACTATTTTTATACTTTAGCAGAATCACAGAATGCATTAGGTGAGAAGGGACCACAGTGGGTCATCTAGTTCAACCTCCCTTCACAAGCAGGGCCATCCTAGAGCACAGGGCACAGGATTGCATCCAGATGGTTCTTTATTATCTCCAGTGAGGGAGACTTGACAGCCTCTCTGGGCAACTTATTCTAGTGCTCAGCAAAGAAATTCTTCCTGATATTCAAGTAGAACTTCTTGGGCATCAGTTGCTGTGCAGTCTCTTGTCCTATTGCTTGGCACCATTGAGCAGAGCCTGGCTCCATCCTCTTGGCACCCTCCCTTCAGATACTGATAGGCATTGATGAGGTTCTCCCTCAGTCATCTTTCCTTGAGGCTGAACAGGACCAGCTCCCTCAGCCTGTTCTTGTAAGGGAGATGCTCCAGTCCCTCAATCATCTTTGTTGCACTCTGCTGGACATCCTCCAGGAACTCCGTGGCTCTCTTGTGCTGAGGAATGCAGACATGGATAGAGATGATGCTCCATCACCTTTCCAGGGATTGAGGTGAGCCTGACTGGGTGGTAGTTCCCTGTGCTCAACCACATTCACAGGGACAAGAAAGGTGAGCACTGAAGGCTGAAGATGACAATGTGAGCACCACAGAGTCTTTCTTCTGGGATTATTTTCTTTGTTTGTTTCACTACATACATGACTATGTCTTTATTCTTTATTTGCTTACTATCAATGCTGTTACAGTGGGATTCTGTGAGATAGGTGGAGCTGTGCTTTCCTTCCTTCTGGCTAATACTAACTGATAACATGAGTATTTTTTCTTTGTTTCAGGACAAAGTCACTAGAGTTAATTTAGGCCATAATAGTAAGAGAAAACTGCTCATTGAATCAGATGCTGATCTCAGCAGGGAGGAGGTAAATTATTTCCATGTGGTAATTTAAAAATCTGTTCCTTATTGTTTCTCAGCTGTTAGCTGTTGCCTCCCAACTGGGCCTGTGCTTGACTGTGTGCTAATTGGACCCAAAAAGCATTGGTAAGAAGGGTCAAAGAGCCAAAGCCTTGGTTTGGATCTTGGCCTATGATATAGGGGAGTCATGCTCTGCTCAGCACCTGGAAAATGAAATGCTTATATGAATCAGAGGACAAGGTTAACACAAGAACAAATTGTTTTAACCTGGTCATAAATACATTTTGGCTGGAATTCTTTCTGAAATACTTCTGATCGTAGCAGTGGGATTCTGGAAAATCCATTTTTGGAAAGCATTGCATGATACACCATCCAGTCAACACTAGAGAACAGGCTCAGCAGTTGTGGGCACCCTTTCAAGTTCTTCGTTTCCTTTGAGTGAATTGCTAGGAAAACTCTATCCTCATCTGTATCTTAGGTCATAATGCATGGACCAGAATAAAAATGGGCTTGACTTTTGGTTCCCAGGTGGAGTTTTCAGAATTGGCATTTAGGACAACCATCTGATCTCAATAGACACACAAGCCATCAAGAGATGGTAAATGTGGAATCCCATAGCACCATTTTTGCAGTTACATTTTAAGAGCTGAGCAGCATGAATGCCAAGCTAAATAAAAATGTTCTGTTTTAAATATTGCTGTCCTCATAGGTTGACTTAAGGAAAGGTATAAGGGTGGTGCACACTCCCTGCAGACCATGAGTCAGGCAGACCGAGTGTATCTCATTAGTAGGTATAGGGACACAAAGGGTGAATTAGAAGATGGAATTTAGAAAAGATAATGGGCTTAAGGCTCAGCTGTGCAGCAGCCAGTGGCAGGATGATATTGTGTATATGTACAGATTCCAAAAAGCACTTGGTGCATGTTAACTGCTCTGCAAACTCGTATGATCCAATATGTTTGTTCAGCCAGCTTCTTCCTGCTTGCCAGGTGGGTTTGTCTGTAGTGTCTGATTTCTGTACAACAATCTGGCTTTGTGCATGTGTTCTCTCTTAAAAATATGGCTCCAGAAAAGTTATTTTCTCATTAGAGTTTCAAAAGACAAGATACTGATACAAAACAGCTTTCAACATTTTCACACATCACTGTAAAATTAAACACAGGAAAGGTGAGCAGATAAGATTTACTGTGCCACTTTAATTTATATTTAATAAATATCACTCATAAAAGATAATGCTCACATTACTATAATAAAATAATTGATTGAATGAGATGGGGAAATAAGAAGGGCCATTAATTATGATCACAGTAAAGTTTTACGTTAGTACTCCTCTAGAATTTATGGAATGAGGGAATCACTGCACTGTACACTGCTGGAAATCAGAGAGAGGTGCTTGGTTTTGAATTGTGTTGGGACCAGAGTATGAACTGCTCAGTTGATTCCTATCCTGTTTTTTGCTGACTGAAGCAGGATTTTTTAAAGAACAATTGCCACTGATTAGTGTTTTTGGGTTTTTTTAGTCATTTACTTCATTCCAGTGAGCAATAGGTAAAAATGTTAAAATAAATGGATGTCACCAGACATATAAATGGTGCCTTGGCTAATGAGCCCTCTGTGTCTCACAGAACTGAGATATCTTTTATCATCTCAGTTACTGATGTGGACACAGGGGAAGAGCTGCAATATAAGCTACAGCAACCAAGAGAACAAGTGGGCAGACATATTATTTTTAGCTTGTTCTTTGAGGTGAAAATTGGAGTATATAATATATAAAATGCAAATAAAATTCATGGTGTTATAGATACATGATTATATATATATAAATATATGTATATATGTATAAAAAGCATCATTTGGAGATTAAAGACTGTTTTTTCAAGTCAAATACCTCCTTATATATATTTTAAGACCTTACTGAATTGTTGGATCATCTGTTTGGCCTTCAGGATATCAAAGGATACATAATTTCAATCTGTTCTCCTTTATTAAATCCAAGAAGTTAATTTTGCATATCAGTCCAAAAAGATATCCAGCTAATATCAATAGCATTTGAAACTCTTAGCAGTGGTTTTAAAATTTGTGTTGATGCATTTTTATTGATCTTCTCTTCTACATTCCCTCTCTCTGTCACAAAATCAGTAATTTTCTCCTATAGAGTCAATTAGTCCTGTAAGAGAGCTAGGGGATCATCTAATAGATGCCAGAGATAACTTCCCCTAAAGCAAAAAAAATAAACAATAACAGACGGGAAGGTAATCCTAGGGATCAGAACAACCAAAAATCATCCTGAAAGGCACTTGCAATGGACCTTCTTGGGATCATCTACTCAGAGTGGACTCTAGGAAACAAGAAGAAAAGGGGTATGCTGAGGGCTTCCCTGAACTGAAAGATATGGAAAAGAAAAAAGATAAGAAACTTCATATAGGGAGACAATTAAGGTATACTGAATCTAGGTGACATCTAATAGGGTGGAGGAGCCCTAAAAAAACCTGTAAAACCTTTGAGACTAGATGAAAATTTACGTGGACATGTAATGCCTTTAAGCTTAAAGGGCTGTCTGAAGGTGACATATAGTCAGAGGATTTGAGTAACATCTTATCCTGTGGAAGTTAATCACACTCCAAAGGGAAATAGCATAGAGAAACAATGCATGTATTCATTGTTTTATGTGAGAGAGAAGGTTGAATGAAACATCACACAACCTCTTACCAACATAAGGTATTTCTCCACTGTGTTCCTTAATTATATACCATAAATGTCAGTCACAGTTCATGTTACCTGTAGTTAACTGTAATCCCCCTATGAACACAACATAAATTAGCCAGTTTGAACAGGGTGATGTTAAATATGCTTCAGAATAGTGTACCTCTGATTGCCAGTGGAGATGGGGGGAAACATCTGTAATCTCATTCCATAAATCACACTTTCTTAACCTGGAGCACTCTTAACCACACTTCTTAACACAAGATCTGCATCAATGTAAATTTTGTCCCTGTTTGCCTGTTGAATCTTCTAAATCCTCCTTGCTTGCACAGAGTGAAAAGAATTCCTCGAGGCAATGACAGGTCTCTGCTTGTAAAAATGACATGCTATTAGAAATGCAATCCATTGTGTAGCAAGGAAACAGAACTTTTATTCTAGATTTCCTTGTAAATGAATATATTACAAAATGCGGTTATCAGTAGGCTGTTTATGACCAGAAATATTTTCTTATACCTTGGTGCTCCTTATATCTTTAGATTAGACACTTGTAAAATAGGCCATTATATGTAACAAAGAGCATTTAATGAAACTTTCATTTCGAGGACATTGAATTCAACAGACTTAACTTTGACACTGACAAATTTCTCACAAGAGATGATTTGCATGGAAACCACTGGGGTCTCATTTTAGCTCCTGTAATACACCAGAACAGTGATTTTATCATTTCAAAGTCATTTATAAGAGCCTGGAGCTACATGACACAATGGCAATGCTTAGGATTGCAGCAGTACATCATCTGCATAAGTGGCATAACTTTCACTGCTGTGATAATCATTCCCAGAGCCTATATCATACATATAAACATGTTTCAATCAGGGGGGAAATAAAAAAGGTCTAATTGATCAATTATTTCCCAAAATGTCTTATCATTATGCAGCACATGTTTATCTACATCAAAAAAAGGACTGAAACGTTATACTGATTAAGTTATCATTATCCTACCTTTTAGCAGATCAGATGCTATCCTACAATTTTTCACAGTTATGTACAACAGAGAAGTAAGAAATAAATACAATTTACTATTAAATTAATGTCAGGTAATCCTCTTCACTGCAAGAAAAAAAGAATTTATAGGATCTAATTAATACTCTAAAATGAACACTTTATGTGTCTTGGACAGACTTTGGATTCAAATTTTTATCTGAAAACTGTTAAATTATTGTCAAGTAGACCCACCCAGCAAGAGTCACAAGTGCACAAACAAAAAGGGCAAAAAGGAAAATCAATGCAAATATATAGCCTCCAAAGTAGAAGGATCAATATCCTCTGATGTTAATACCACAGAGTTAGATTTATTAACCACCTAGACATCTGAGAAAGAATTTATATAAATACTTATCCCCTCTATTATAAGGATTTATATTTGAAGTCCATCTTTCCAAAAGTCTATTATAGTAGGCAGCCTCTTTACTTAAAAATACTCTCTACAGCAGTGACATTTCTTGTATAAATCATCCCTAACTGCTACAGAAACTAAAAAGGGATTTTAAGCTTCTGATAACAGTTCTTCAAAAACATCCAAATTCATTTTTTAGGACAATTTAGGTGAGATGTTTAAAAATTTGAGAACCTAAATGTCCCTGATTTCATCGGAGCCAAGAGTTTCCTGTTGTAGGCCATGGTCTTTTCTTTCTGCACTGGGAAAACGAGAGATCTTCCCAGCAAAACCGGGGTCTTTTGGTTGGCTGGAGACCACAGCAGTGGGAAACAGAAGCAGGACAGGCTGTAACTCACTTCTCCTGGCGGACCCACTCTTCCAATATTTTCCTAGCAAAGCGTGTGGCTTCACAGATCCTCATTTCAGGCCCTTCTGCATGCAGCACGTACTCACAATGCCATCACATGAAGAAACTCAGGGAAGTGGGTTTTTAGGTAGTGTCCTCAGTATCTGGGCAAATACAAAAACACCAGTCTTCAAAAGAAACTTGAATTACAGAATTGCATGTGGGCCAAAGATGATCTGTAGGGACCAGAGGAAAACCCAGTTCTTGCAATGGTTTCCCTCAGGCAGTGGTGTTGCCCTTCACTGGCAGGGCAACTTAATATCACTGGGTTTAAGTACAGCTTTCATTCATGCTGACTCAGATAAATAAATAGGATGACTAAGATAAATAAGAACCAGCCCACATTCTTAGCCTACAGTGAAAGCAAGCACAGTCTCACAACGTATATAAAACCAAGCACCAGAGATGCAGCCTGGATTGATTTGAGAATAGAAGGATTGTCCCAACTATTTTGATTTCCCATAATTGACTCCACTGTTAAGTTCTCTCTATTGCATTTATATACTTTAAAAGGTACATGGCTTTTAATATATTAATTCTTCCTAGTATCTGAGTCTCTCAAGTGCTCCTGCGTGTCTCAGTGCTCTTAAATAGTGGCTATAATCAGTACAATTGTGGTTTTAACAGTTCTGGTTTCACTACATTAAGGTAGTAAAAATCATTGAAAGAATTCTTCAAAATTATTACCCTGCCTTGGTGCATGAACATACGTGTGAGCAGGTTTGCCACTTACAACAGTCACTACTTGAAGATGGGAACACAGAGGAAGGAACAATTATGAGCAGTTCTATCAGGGGACTGTTCCCCCTCTACCCATGTGTGTAATCTGCTTGATTCAGTTATCAGTCATTTTTCCTATGCACCACTCCACAGTATTTACTTGGAATGAAATCCTACTTTTTGAACCTGTTACTGTCAGTCACTGTCCCTCTGCAAACTGATTTCAGGGCTTTTTTTTTTTCTTTTTAGATTTCAGACCTATGCTCATTTTACTAGAAACTAGCACCTCCTTTGTTGTAGCATGAACTTATCATCATAGCTTCTTCTAAGTGTTTTCATAAAATATATTTCCTGCTTAGTTGTAGCCCAACAACAATTTGGCAACTGTGCATGACATATCAGGGAGTCAGAGTATTTCTAATTGTGTTTTCGTCTTGGCCAGGACATAGGACAAACTGGCACCATAGGAACCCCTGGCTCTGTGGGGAAAGAACAGCTGGCTCTCAGACCCACACCAGACTGCAAAGCTTAGCTTGAGACTCTGCATGTTTAAGCATTGACACTACTTATATTACTGTTGTGTTATTCAGAAGCTGTAATAACCTTTGGGGATACCTTGCTGTGCTTGCTGAGACAAAGCTGTTTGTGAAGCCAGATGGCCTTGTGCCTGAATAAGACCCAAATTTGGACAGATGCTTATATTCCTCTAATTCCTTAGTTTTTGCCTTGAGTGCCCATGCTATGGGGTTCAATATTTATATTAAAGATGCTTCATTTTGTCAAGGTGAAGGGTATTCAGCTTGCTGAATATTTTGCTTAAGAAGGGATTTACTTTCTCTCTCCTTTCCTGGTTCCCTGCAGTTTTCCCCCTGCCGATGGATGATCTTTCCCTAGCGACCCTAGAGAAGGTATTTTTCCCCAAGTGTGAAATTGATTCCAGCTGACAACAGTGTGTCAATCACTTCCCACATTTGTCATCTTCAAAGACTCCTCTTCCCCTTATTTAAATTGTATTTTCATAATTGAAAATTGCTTTCAGATGACTTAATGAATTCCTCCACTCTATTAAAGGCTGAAAGCAGATGAAATACTGAAGCTTTCAAATTAAGTGCATTTTTATAGGGAAGCTTTAGCACAAGCTTCAGCAACAACAGCAACACATTTTTTGTATTAAGACATGCCCACTAAAGAAGTAAATCAGAATGGTATAAATGGCTTTTTCCACCAGGACCACTGCAAGAAAACAAGTCCTAAATTGCATTTTGACCTTATGGATACACTTGTGAAGCTTCTGAATTGCTGGAGCTGCCATCAATCTCCAAACAACTAATGTGATCCATTGATCAACTGAGATTTGCATTCTTTCCTGTTGATATAGTGCTGCATTTTCCATTGTGATATCTCTTTAGAACGATAAGAATGACCCTGGAAAGCATAAATGCTGATGGTAAAACATACTGTGTAATCTCTATTAGCTATCCACAGTTCATCTTATGATAGTAAGTAGAGAGAGACATAAACTGTTTTCTTATGATGATATCCCTGATCACTGGGGTTTAAAATGCAGACTTGCACAACAAAGTAGTAGTTGATAAATACAGCCAAACTATTAAACCATCTGAAGCTATGTTTTGAGACACTCTAGTGAAAATATCTGCTATTTATGTGTCAATTATTCATTTAGTTTATTTAAAAACAGCTAAACTTGTAAGACCTTTTCTGTGCAGAAGTGTGAACTAGTGTTTCTTTGTATTCTAAAAATAAATAGCAGTATCTATATTTGGAAATCACACTTTTTAAAATCTTAATATTATTTCTTTGGATGGTTTGAGATTTTTTTCAAAAAGCTGGATGGTGAGTTGGTAGACACTGGTGGGCTTCAATATATGATGAAAAGCCAGTATCTCCTGAATTAGAATGAGTCAGACTGATTTACCAGGCCTACTTATCTACATACTTATTCAAATGCAAATCTAGAATAACTCCTCTAAGACAATGAAGACACCTCAATTTTGTCCTGGTATGCATGGTGTCAGAAACAGGATGACGGTGTATGCATAAATCCCTTTGCCCTCTTACTCACCTGGACCTTCATCTCACTTCCATCTTTTTTGGTAGCAGTAATACCAGTAGTAGTAGTATGGACAGAGCAATTGCAGTTCAGTCCCTTTGCACAGCAGACCTCCACAGTGCAAAAAGCTCCAAAAGAAGGAGAGGAAAATAAAGTGTGTAGGTGGGCAGGTAAGACATACTACGTAAGGCCTAACAGGGACATAATTTTGCACAGAACTCTCTACTTGAGATTATCTTACAAACCTGACTCAACAGGATTATATCTTTGTTTGTCACCTGTGCTTTGGTAACTGCAACTTTAAACACCATGGCCTTCACAATATTTACCTCTGGTGCAAATTATCTGAGCTGAAATCACAATCAGGAACAACACACCAGCTCTCTGAAACAGGGAACAGTAGTAGTTATTTATTTCACATTTTTCATGAATAATGATGTGATAAAAATAGTCTAGGTGCTGCAATGCGAAGAAACTCATCATTATATACTATGAGTTTGGGAAAAAAATGATTAATTTTTCATATAACGTAATGAATATCTGAGCGAGGACACCCCTCGCATATCACATGGTGTGTGTGAGTGATTTGTGGACCAAACTGAGGCTGATGAGTGATGACAGATTGGCTCTGTATGATCACCTAGTTTATTGCAGAAAAGGTCCAACAAGGAAAAACCCTTGTCATTTTCTATTAGCTTTTTCCTAAATATCACAACTGATATGTCTTAGTGGTACAGCACAAATCTCACAGCTGAGAAAGCTCTAGTGGCTCCAGGCCGTCTTTCAGAATACGACTTCTAAGTTGCATAGTACTATAATTTAAGGCTATCCTGCAGTACCTTGCACATCAAAATGCATTTTTAAGAGAATGTTAGAGCTGACTGCATTGACAGAATCCTTTTCTTTCCTGCAAGGTCAAGAATTTGTAGCACTAGAAACACTTGAGGTAAGGGATGATATCCTATTGTAGATTTGGCCTACTCAGCTCCTGATGAGTTTTGTATTTCAAGTGCTTTTGTTAAGGAAACTAAATTTTGATTTCATGTTTGTGAGCAAAGCTGTAGGATATTCAGGAATCCCCATCCAAGATACACCATAACTGTATGACCAAGAACTTGTCCTGCATGTTAAAGCTCTTCCCTGACAAGAGTTTCACAGCTCAAAGGCAAGTGCTGATTGTGTCTCTCAAAAATAACATTGATGGTTTTCAAAGGCAGACTTCAGAACCTACTAAGACCCACATATAGAATCATTTAGGTTTAAAAAAGGCCTTTAAGATCGTCATGTCCAACTGTTAAACTGTTCCTGAGAAGGCCATCACTAAACCCTCTCTAAGCACTACATCTATGTCCTTTAAATACCTACATGGATGGCAATTCAAACAGTATCCTGGGAAGCCTGTTCTGATGCTCAGCAGTGGACATTATTGACATTATTTATGTGGATAATTTTTTTCCTTATATACAATCTAAACCTCCTCTGGCACAACCTGAAGCCATTTCTACTGATTCTATCACTTGCTACTTGGAAAAGAGACTGACCCCCACCTGGCTGCACCTTCCTTTCAGGCAGTTGTAGAGAGCAATGAGGTTCCCCCTGAGCCTCCTTTTCTCCAGGCTGAACCCCCCCAGCTCCCTCAGCTGCTCCTCACAGCACTGGTGCCCCAGACCCTTCCCCAGCCCCGCTGCCCTTCTCTGGACACGCTCCAGCCCCTCAGGGTCTCTCTTGCAGTGAGGGGCCCAGAACTGAGCACAGCATGGGAGCTGTGGCCTCCCCAGTGCCCAGGACAGGGGGACGGTCACTGCCCTGCTCCTGCTGCCCACACCATTGCTGAGCCAGGCCAGGGTGCCATCGGCCTTCTTGGCCATCTGGGCACACACTGGATCATGTTCAGCTGCTGCCAACCAACACTCCCAGGTCCTTTTCCACCAGGCAGCTTTCCAGACGCTGCTCAAAGCCTGTAGTGATACATGAGGTGTTGTGACACAAGTACAGGACCCAGCACCTGGCCTTGTTGAACCTCATACAATTGGCCTCAGCCCATCAATCCATCTGGTGCAGATCCCCCTGCAGAGCCTTCTGCCCCTCCAGCAGACCAACATTCCTGCACAGCTCAGTGTTGTCTGTGAACTTACTGGGAGTTTACTTCTGAGAAGCTTCTTTTATTGCTCTGATGAATGGACATTTAACTTGATGTTAGCATTGAGCCCCATACAGACGCCTGAGACGCCTGATGTG
>VYXF01008385.1:1151237-1172782 GCA_013397295.1 Polioptila caerulea
GGAACAGAGACTAGACAGAGCAAGAGGATAAAGTAGGGATTTCTTAAAAGGCCTCCATGGGTACACCTGGGCAGCACAAGAGTCCAGCTGGACCACACCCAAGATGCCCCAAAATGGTCACAAAATGAACACTCTATCACAAGGTCTCACACTTTTACAAGTTTTGGTCCATTAGCATCTTAGAATCAATTGTCCAAGCCTAGCTTCAGGTTATGAAGCTCCATCCTCCTGGTTTTTTCTTCTCACTTCACAGTTGCTTTTATTCTTGGGCCTGAAAGTTGTCCTTGGTATTGAGCTAGAGAAGGAATTGTTTTGTCTATCTACTCTATGAAGAGAGCTTAGCAAAACTCAAAATGAAACCTAAAACTACTCACCAAAACAGCACAGAATCTAAAAAATAAAAAAGCTAAAACATAAGGCAACAAAGTAAACACCTCAGATAGGAATAATTTCTGCTATTTTCAATCCTCCAGATGTGGTGTCCCAAACCACACACTTAAGTATAATTAGCTGAGAAGTGTGAGTTACATTTTGATATTTTAGGACTTTACATTTAAGGGTATGATTGTATGAGATGTGATGAGCAGCCCGTTTCTGCAGAAAGTACAGAGCATCATAGAATAATCATCAAATAGTTTGGGTTAGAAGGGACTTAAAAGAACACCTAGTTCCAAAACCCTGACATGAGCAGAGACACCTTCCACTAGACCAGGTTGCTCAAAGCCCCATCCAGCCTGGCCTTGAACTCTTCCCTGGAGAGAACACCCACAGTTTCTCTTGGCAACCCATTCCAGTTCCTCACCAGCCTCACAGTGAAGAATTTCTTCCCAATGTCCAATCTAAACCTGCCCTCTTTCAGTTTAAAGTCATTCCCTCTTCTCTGATCACCACATTTCCTTGTGAAAAGTCCTCTCCAGCACTCTTGTAAGCCCCTTGTAACAACTAAAGGTGTTATAAGGTCTCCTGGAGCCTTCTCTTCTCTAGAGTGAGCAGCCCCAGCTCTCTCAGCCTTTCTTCATGGGAGGTAATGTTCTCTTTGCTTTTCATTCCAATCCCAGGAGCGTATTTGTGCCTTTGTCCTTGCAGTGTTTTTGTACTTAAATGGATTTTTTTTTTTTCCACCAAATTGGAAATTAATGGCAAATACTGGATCTGATACTGAGATGTTTTAGCTGGGGAGGAAATAAGACTAACTGTTAAGAAAGGTTCAACTCCCTGTGAAACCAGTGTCTTTAAGCAGTTATCTTAGCCAGAATGAGTTATCCACTGGAAGGATTTGCTACTCTCCACAGGCTCTGAATCCAACTTACCCTGAGCCATTGCTAACACAAAGAGAGCTGCATCATGGTTAGCCAAATCTCCCAGCATTTCACTAGCACAGGACAGTACTAGTCATGAGTGCTAATGCATGCATGGATCTTGTTCCAAAGTAAGAGAGTCATGCAGGGTTTTTATCAGTGTGTTCTTATCAGTTTTTCACACGCACATTATGTTGGGAAACAGAAAAGCTGAGAGGAAACGTTAATCAGACATTCTAGAACAGGATCTGGTGGATCTGACCTAGGATCTGACCCTGTGTATGTTGTCACAGCAGAAATAATTTTCCCATATCTTGAGTATTTTGTGCCCAAAATTGTAATATTGAAAAGCTATTTTCAGGAGGAAACACTTGAGTTGTGAAGCAAGGAAATCAAGTGGTATGAAAAGCCATGTTATTGGGGCTGTGTTGCTAAGATTAAATGGACTGTGCATATTTTGATCTTCTAACTGGAAATTGTTGCTGAAGAAAAGTAGTCTCATTTGCAGGGCTATTTTGATAAAATGCCTGTAAGCATTTTTGTAAATCATGCTCCATGTTGAAGCTTCAAGAAAACATTAGGAAACTAATGCATTTAACAGAATCCCTGAAAAAAAATTTAAAATATACTTTCCTCTTCAATTCATATATAAATTTCATTATCATTGTAGCTGTGGCATTATGTTCCCCTACTCCAAAAGTATTATTTTGAACTAAAGAAAATTAGAAGCGAAATAATACTGTGAAAATGAAAGCTAATTATAATGTTTTCTACATTCTTTCTTTCAAAATGGATCATGTTTAACTGACTTACTAAGTTCTTGGAAGACTTTTTTATTCTACAGAAGAGTTAAATAGTGCAAAATAGAGCTTCTCTAGCAGTTTCATTTTATTTAAAGGCTTCCTCTGGAACCAGAAAAAGAAATTTATATAGGCATGGATGGTCACTTGCTACAGACATGAATATGAAGCTGGAAAGGGCAAGAAAGATTATGATGAGAAAAATCTTTTTAAATAAATGACTATGGAAAACTGGGGCAGTCACAAGTCGTGGATTTTCTTTTGGATTGATGTGCACTGATTTGTATATTATAAAATATTGCTTGCACCTGTGGAGAAGAACAATTATAATATGAGTCACAATGGATGTAGCTTAATTAGAGAAATATAGATTGGACTTTTTTCTAGTCAGAAGCTTAAGGGAGCTTGGGATAGTATAAAGAAATATTTATTAATATCAATAAAGCTTTTCATAATCACTTTTAGATGACTAAAAGCCTCTGGGTGGAGTGAAATTTGGGGTTTTCCTACCACATAGGAAATGATATTGTGATTAACATTAACACTTATTTCCCATATTTTATCCTGAGCCAATGTCTAGTTCATGTACCTTGAATATGAAGATAAATCAGACCCGTATATGGGAAGTTTCTTCCTAACCCCAAAGTAATTACTGGTAGCTATAATTTTGAAATCATACCACTTTACACTTTTATCCCACAATTACCAGAGAAACCTTATGGATTTACATGACTTATTAGATTTCATTAGATCTTTTTAACTAATCTTTTCTTGGCTACTACTTCGTTTCCCTTATATGCTATATTACATGTACTCGTTCTTGGATGCTAAATATAATGGGAGACATTTTTAAAGTGTTTGATGACTTTCAAGCTACATAGCTTTCAAACAGCTTTCATCTACTTCCAGGATATCAATGATGATATCTACGAATGTCATGGTGAAATACATATGTGCACTAAAATCCTATAGATAAAAGTACATACTAAACTATGTATGTATAGTATAAAATTTTAATAAAATTAACTTGGAACTGAAAGGCTCATGATTGAAAATTTTGTATTTATTCCAATTTCTTGCCTTATATATGGAACGTAAAGCCACTGAACTGATAAAATTATTTGAATCATTGTCTTTTCCTAAATGAAGAAATAATGATAAACTAATGAAAATAATTATCTATGATGCAATAAAATCTCATTGACTTTTAATTTGCATCCTTTCTTCCAATAAATACATTGCACTTTCTAAATCAGCAGAATAAAGAGGATGTATTTTAACTGCTATCTAATTTTAAGGCTATGCTTAGATGAAGATAACATTGTTTTAGTATCCTTGTATGCATCATCAGCAAACTCCCAATAAAGGCCTCTAGGCATTTGGAGACAGATTCTCTTCTCATTTACATTGCAGCAAACAGCATTCTTGAAAATAATTGAAAGGAGAATCTAGCCCACTGAGCATAAATCCAGTTTATGAAAGGTTGTTAAACCTGACTGTATGAATTTACTTCAGGATAAATTCATTAGATATTATTTCAACCTGATATGGACTATATATAAATTAGGTTTTATCTCTGTGTTTTATTGCTTGTTTTAGAAAATTTCCCTTTAATATGAATAGCTACTCTAAAAACTAAGGTCATGTCTGTATTCTGTTGCATTCTAGCAAAGGATTCTCTGCAAAGCTTAAGAAAAAGCAAGAAGTGGCATAAATGCTCATCCATTCTCTGAGAATATGGCATTAAATGCAAAATTATTCCAATCTATTCAGCATAAAATGTTGTATTAAATCACTCTATCTTTGAATAAGCTTGTTTGCAGATTGTATGTATTTGGCTTTAGACCAGGACTGTAATTTCTATACAGTTAATGTTTAGACTCTCTTCCTTCAACAGAGAGAGAGAGAGACAGGTATTCCTAGAGGTGCTGGCTAATCTTGCCATAAATGCGTTGAGTTTTTTAGCAAGGGCTGTTTTGCCTTGCAGCAGTGCCTGTTTATCTCTACTAGAGTTTGCCTAGACTACTGACTTAGAGCTAACTAAACTCAAATGAGATTAATCGGACTGCCATTTTTTTTCCTTGAACTTGCACTCTGCAGCAGTTGGAGATTACATTAGAAACACAAAATTCATGTGAAAGAAAAACCAAAATGAACTCTACTTTATGTGACATGCATGTGATTACAAAGATCAGACACCAGAAATCAAATAAAATTTTAAAAGACTCTCAAGACATCTAAGTTAGTGTTACAGTTAATTTGGTTTTGTTCTCTGGAACTTGATTTGCAATAAGATTAAAATGTAGGATGTACAGGACAACAGCTTCCAACCAAAATATTTCTAATAGCTAGACACTGGGGGATTCACCCAAACTTTCTTGCTTGCTTTGTTTTGCTGGAATACTACAAAAAAAGAGTAACAACAAAGTGAGGTTGCTTTGAATAATTAACGCTGGCATCTAGGAGCTTCAGGAAGACTAGGAATCCTCTATTAACTTTATCACCATCTGAAACCATTGACTTAACCCAAAGTTTGTTTGTTTGTATATTTGCTTGTTTTCCCTAATTCAATTAATTTGCTGCTAATAACAGGCAGATTACAAGAACTGATAGAAAAGAGCAGAAAAGGGGACTTATATGTCTGTAATTCATGCCACTGAAAGCACACTAGAGGCTCAGGAGCTTCTTTTAAGAACAGATGCAATTGTATGTGTAGTAGTGTAATTGACCACACATTTACCCTCGTTTAATAAAATTTGGACATGCACAGAATAACACATTTGACTGAATTTATATGGTGGAGTAATTACACTGAAGAGAGTAATTCTAAGTAAGAATTCGAAAGTAATGGATACAGGACATTTAATTAAAATGTAAACAAACACATAAAAACCTGCCAAGAATATGAAGGTGAACATTGGGATTCAGTAGGACAATAAAATTGATAATAGAAAGTGTAGAGGATGCACAGCTTTTAGACAGTGGAAGAGTAGGACTTTTAGCAACAAAAACTCTTGGGATCAAAACTGTGTATCAGATGAACCTATGGATAAATTATGTATTCCTCATCTATTCATAGTCTTGCTAATTAAAAACCTGGTCTCTGACATTACTTGGAAATGGAATAATTTTCTGTTTGGCCCTTAGTCATATAATAATGTTTTCAAGAGAGTGCTGCTCTGTCATGCTTGTATTTTGCTTGGTCAATATTCATCCAGTCTTAATTCCAGGAATCCTGCAACTGAGTCACTCTTTCTTACTGCTTAACACTATGGACTACTTTTGTCCCCTCTCATGCAACAGCAGACAAGAAGTGTAGATGTCTGTGTCTTTAGAGAGCATGAATGCCAGGAACTTTTTATTGCCTTAAGCTATACTCTGCTCTCCCTAACAGTTTTCACTTATGAATCTGAATTATAGCCTTTTCCTATTTTAAAGCCAAGCAAAAAAAGTTAAAGAGATGAAGGAGGAAGGGTAAAGCTACAGCTGCAGGTGATGGGTCTGCTGGGAAATAAGAATAACCTACCCAGAAAGAAAAAACTGAGAAAGACTGGTAAGAGACAAGGAAATAAACTTTCTGTGGATTAAGTGCTAAATTAGATCAGGGTTCAGTCATAACCTGACTTTTGGGATAATCTTTAATTTTTCTCTCTCTCTTGCCCTGCTAAATGAAGATAAATGTGTCTGCAATTATCTATCTTATATTCCCCAAAAACTTGACTTTTTCTCTACTGTTCATAACAAATTTCTGCTTGTGCCTTAGGTTTAAACATTATTTTTACTGTTATTAGGTCCAAAATATTACTAATAATTTTTTTTATATATACTTTATTGGTTGTAGAAGTGGTTGGGGAAAAAATAGAAAGAGGAAGAAAGCTACTCATCAACAAAGTTCATTTCCCAAGAAGCTCCATGATCTCCTGTAGTTTTCAGAGATCTTGGATCAAGAAAATCCATAGGTCCTTTGAATTATAGCAGATGGGCCTGGACAGGGTCACATCCAGGAAAATTATGGGAATCGTGTGGTTAAACAAAAATGGATTTCAGTTGCAAAGTGGCACCTAATCAATCTTCTCAATTCTTAGATACCCATGAAATCACTGAAGTCTTTAATATTTCTTGAATAATACGAACTCAAAAGAACTCGCTAGACACATATCACAGATTTAGATCTTTCCCAATGACAATTTTCTCCTGAAAATTCACACAAAATGTAAGGCTAAATTACATATTCTCCTCTTTAAGATATGAGACAACTCATCAGACCTGATCCCTGGTCCCCAATTCTGCCATTATCAAACTGTGAATCTTCATCACCTCATGGCTCTGAACCTGTTTTTCATTTTTATTAGTTTGCCTTCTCTCTATGCTGTGTGAAGGCTGTTTGTAACAGTGACCTACGGAAAATGCCTTATGCATGTAGAGAACGTTCTCCAGTGGGCACCTCTGTGAAACATAATGAAATAATGAAAAGTGTTCCTCAGCTGTCTTGTTTCTAGGAGCTCTTGAACACTCATTTTCAGCCCAGATTTCCCTGAGACTCTTGGATTTGGGAGGATAGAGTGATTAGTTACTTAGTCACATATAAATGTTCTATATCCAAACAATGACATCTGGGTGCATTTTTCTGAGCTGGCCTCTATCAGTGACATTGTAAACAATATTCTGTGCAAGTTAAACCAATTGTCTTCAGATTAATCCTGTTTGGGTTATGTTTCATTGTGAAGTATTTTATTCCAGAAATAAAAAGGTATTTCTCCAGTTGCAAATACCCGGCTGGAGACAACAGGCTCCTTGAATCAAGTCAGTGGTGGAATGTCTAATTTTTTCCTAAGGATACAAAACCATCAAACATGTTGCTTTCTCCTAGTAATTAATTTAATTATTATTGCAAAATGTTTAGTCAGATTTATGAAATGGTATACTTTGCAAGGAGGTTTAAGAGTTTAAGAGTTACTTTCTGGAGGTTATTGTAAATACACACTCAATAACATTCATGCCCATATAAACAATATTGATTTCAGCCTCTCACAATGGTAAACTATTCTAAATCCTCCTTTTTATTTATTTTTTTTTTCTTTTTTTTTTTTTAATACAGTAACATAGTAACTCTTGGGACTTCCATAAAAGCAAACACAAGTCAAACATAACTCTACTTAAAAATGAACGCCTTTATACATACTTAGCACTCCAGAGCAAAATGTTTGGATATTGTAAGAGGAATAAGCATTGGGAAAGGAACCATTCCATTTAGAGGATAATTATGGAATGAGGACCACATATTTAGAGGATAATTATGGAATGAGGACCCCACAGTTTTGTAAACCCACCTATTCTGATCCTGGAGTGCCTCTGTGATTCCTTCACAGCCAGATAAGTACTAGAGGGTGAAAGACAAAACACACAACTAATTACCAGTTATCTCTTTGTAATATTATCTAGATTGCAGGCATTTATTTACAGATATTATGGTGCAGACACAACCCAACTGGGTAATTAATAATGTTACTGTCTCAAGGACAATGGTTAACCATGGCTAAGTTTGTGCATAGTTTGGAGAGACTGGCAAAGCCAATCTGTTACAAGTTTAGCACAGGCCAGAGATCAGATGAAAACCTGATGTGTTTTTCTGAGTACAAGGTGGGAGTGGCAGAAATCTGGATATCCATACTACCCTTGCAAGACTTCAGGGATTTTTTTCTTTTGCCCTGTGATAGTCATATATTCCTCTGAAGTAATGCTATTTCATTTAACTCCACATCTGATGAAATGTTTTGAACAACAGTTAAGAGTTAGAGCTTGACATGTCAGAACTGAAGTACCAACATAGAAAAAAATTATCTGAATATATGTGGGCAGTGGGACAGGTAGGAGAGGGGAGGCTGCCAGTTCTTGAAAAATTACAAGTCAAGTGTAGGCAAATCAGTTTAATAAGAAACTCAATGTATAGCTGTCTCTTGTATAGCTCAGAAGGCAAGGATGGGGGCTGTGTTTTCCAAGAGTCAACAATCCTTGTCTGCATAATATTCCTTTGACAACTGATAACTTTGAGATTTAGAATTAGGAAAATGAGTACCACTTTCCAGTCACTTCTGAAGTGCCATCGTAAGTCCAGCACATAACAACTCAAAAATTTTGGTATTGATTTTATAGCCACCTGTAAGTGGTATTAAACATAAAGAGGAGTTTACTCGCCAACATGTTCTGGGTTTGTTTTTCTTGGCTACTGTGCAGCCCACCAGATGAGACTGCAGATTGATTTTTGCTGAGGTCCATAATTTATACAAGCTTTTTTAATAGGTATTGGACACCTGTCTGTGGTTAATAGTAGAGTTAAATCTTATAAGAAAAGGAACTGGGTTGCCAATTTAGGCCTGAATTCGATATTTCCAGCAGAGAACAGAGTGAGCTTTGTTTCATGAAAGTGCAGGCCTTGCAAAAGTAGCTGTAGTTAGAACTTTTAAAGGTCAGCGTAAGACTTTACAGAAGAAATAATGAAGGGTTGACTCTATTGCATTTAGAATCTAGGTTAAAAATACCCATATTGAAGCAAAAAATAAACCTGGAATAAGGGGTTTTTTCTTAGGATTTGGGAACAAAGATTGAAGATGAGTGTATTTGCATAGGTGAAACTAATTTCACAGGCCCTGACATTACCTGATAGATAGAAATCTAATATGCTGAGGTTCAACAGATTCTGAAACAGTCTAATGCTGAGAGTGTTGCTTCACTGAAGTTTTAAGCTACAGCTATATGGTGAATAGGGAAAATGGCATGGTGGTAAAGCTTTATCTACAAAAGGCAAACATTCCTTTGTTTGAAAGCTGTATTTTGAATTGCCACAGGGAGCCTGTTCATATTTTGAGCTAATTGCAGTGTCCTGAATGTCAAAAAGTCCAGCTCAATGAGACTTACTGCTGAGCAGAATTGGCTGCAATAGTCTGTAATTATTTTTTAAGAAATCCTATGAAATCAAGGTGGTTCACCTCAGTCTGAAACTTAGATCATGCTCAGTGTATCATCAAGGTTATATATATCAGGCTATGCAAAACTATCAGCACGTTGTTTACACTGCAGTAGCTGCCAGCTTTACTTTTTAAGCCACAGAATGAATTTCTTTTACTTCCAGGGATACTTTAATTCCCCCATCCATTTTCTATATCTCCAAGCTGAAGTATGTTGCAAAGAAAAAAACACAAAGCATACCAGCACCACTTATCACAGTGGAGACAAGGAGAAAACAAGAAATTGATGTGTTCAGAAAGTCAAAGTAATCTGATATTGTCATGTATTGCTTGTTGTAAAAATTCTAACATTTATCACTTCTCATACCACTGTATTTGAGTTGGATTCAAAGAAAAGCCTCTTGTGGAAGAACTGAAGGTGGCATGTCTCAAGCTCATTTCCATTGAATAACTGAAATGTTGATGTACTCTGTTGCAGTGTGAGTGTATATCCTGAATTTATATTCAGATGTCTGACAGAAGACATTCTGTATATCCAGACACATGCCATGGTAAGGCTTCATATATTCAAAGATCACTCATGTGGCATCCTTATAGAAAATTGGGTTCTGTAAGGGGCTAAAAATTCAAAATAAAGACTTACAAAGATAACTTAAAAAATCACTTGCTAATTTTCAAATTCCTGCCTGATTATTTCTGAACATTATGTCACCTATTGAATATTTTACCATTTGCACTGTAAAGGCAGCTGCACTGGCTCATATCAATAGTTCATCATCAAGTGCTCATTAAAGATAACTATCTCCATAAATCTATGTGTAGACTGGTGATAGTGGAATGGGCCATGGGATTGCAATGGGATTACCTTGCTTCTGTTTTACACACATATATACACACATATATGAGTTTTTTAGGCTACAGTCCATTTTAATGCTTCTCCAAAATTTCTTGATGTTCTCACCGTACTTTGCCCTTCCCTTTTCATACAAAGCTCTGTTTAATCTCTGGCACTCCTCAGCCCACCCTTCTTTACACCTAGACAACCATTGCACCAAGAAAAGGAAGACAGGCATGTGGTACATTTCTGTTCTTGTGTCTTGACATATTACCCGACAAAACATGATCAGGGACTTCCTACCAGCTTTTCAGATGCCTTTGGAAACAAGATTATGTCAGGTTGTCTGACACCTAGCAACTTTGTCCTCACAAAACAGGAGGGGGTTTACACTTTTGAGCTCATGATCTTCACTACCATCATTCATTGATCCCCAACATTTTAAATTTTTTTTTTTTTTTTCCCAAACTCTTTTAAGTAAACTCTTCCTTTTAGTTTTTTTTTTTTTTTTTTAGGCAGGAGATTATGACTTTCCAGAAAAAGTTAACCAGATGGAGCCATGACCCTAAATCAGTGCACAGAGATCTGCAAGAAAACAGTGTGTAGCTGATTGCTTCTCTAATACTATTCTATCTTCCAACTATTTTCAGCTAAAGGGAGTTTCTGAACTGGCTGTTATCTTGCATATTTCAGGATCTTTGGAGAATTTCAGTGTCATGTGCTTGTCTAGTGAGATGTGTAACCAATGTAAATTTTGGCTGTACACAGCATTCTTTTACAGGAAGGCCCACAATGATAGCATATGTTCTGTGTAAAACCACTGCTTTTGTTGTTTATATGAAAATTACTTCTACTCTCATTATCTGGCAAGCCCTAATTCTTGTCTTAAAAAGAATTATGAATAATTGAGTCCTACCTATGCTTTCCATGCCAC
Organism: Polioptila caerulea; assembly: GCA_013397295.1. Lineage (NCBI taxonomy): Eukaryota > Metazoa > Chordata > Aves > Passeriformes > Certhiidae > Polioptila > Polioptila caerulea. The sequence goes on from VYXF01008385.1 coordinate 1,162,070, forward strand.
TCATAATTTTATAGAAGCTTGTCATATCTCCTCTGAAATCTTTTGCTTTGAGGACAAAAAAAATCTTCACCTACTCAGCTGCTTCCTGTATAAAATCTTCAGTATCTTTTAACCCTTATCTTTTTCTCAGCTCTTTCCTCTTCCCTTTTAGAATGAGGAAAAGCACAACACACGATGTTCCAATGGCTTGCAAAACAGGCTTGAGCTCTCTGTACTTACGCAACCTGCAGTGAAAGGCAGAGATCACCTCACATAGAAACTACTTTTGTCTCAATTTTCTTGCTTTTTCCCACCTTTTATTTTACATCATGGCCAAAACTGAAATGGAAGCAGTGACAGTACTCAAAAGACAGGGAGGAAAAGCCCTGAGATTTAAGTAAAGTATAAAATCTCCATATGTGCAAATTACATCAGTTATGACCTCACCTTAAGAACTACAATATTACAGGAAAAAAACACCACACTGAAAATTCTCTGGGTTTTACATATGGAAATTAAATGGATGCAACTATTATCATCAAAATGAAATTCAAGTAGACAGAATACATGTGAAGACAAAAGGAAAAAACTCATTGGGGGTTAGTTGTGAGTTTGACATTAAAATTGCTTGAGTATTCTTCATAAGGTAAAGAGCAATAAAATCTCAAAGGCACCTACAGTCCATTAGCAGTAACCTAAAAATAGTCCAAGGAACTAGGCATATTAATAGACATTTTGCAAATAAAGAAGTAATGAAAGCTACTCAGAAGTTAACTTTCTGGTCAGAAAATCTTTTCAGCTGTTTGACTGAATAAATAATTGTTTTTCAATTACTATATCCTGTGCTAGGAGTCATCTCTTCACATTCCCATATATGCAGCTTCCACAGTAATGTAAAAGTTGAAGTGAGAGATTTTCTGCAGAACCCAAAGCATCATTTGGTTTTGACCCTTGTGGGTATATAAGACACTCTTAATGTGTACTGGAAGGTTTAAGCTAAGAAAACTTAACCCTCTTTTACTGATGATGCAAACACATGGTATCTAGCATGACAACCCTCTCATGTGAGAATTAACAGATTTAACAATATGCATATAATCCCCTTAACTACTGTAATTATTCAAATGTGCAAACTAGTGTATAAGTAAACACATGTGCAGAGTGAAGACATCTGTCACTTATTTTTCTAATTTCAAAATCATAGCCCAAATACTGGGAACAGAGTTTTTAGAAGCTCAATTTTCACATTATGAATTGTTCCATATTTTCATAGTCTGGAAAGGAATAAAGCAAATATTTTAGTTTGAGTGGGAGCTGAAATCCATCTGTGACTGGGAAATATAATTGTACTGCCTCACCATCAGAACAACATCCTCAGAGTCTGTTGTTGGAACTGACAGCAGAGTTGAGCTGATGGTACTTGAAACACATAGAATGACAAGCATCACTTGCTTAGCAACTCTACAGCCCATTTACTTATGAGTAATGCTGAAACAAAGCCTAATTCTCACTTTCCCACCTCTCCAGCAAGTATGCACTTCACTTAGTATCTGACCTGTAAGGATATGAATCTCTCTTGCCAGTTTTTGTATCATGCCAGATTTCTTGCCACAGTCTCTATCCCACATCCCTCCTCATGAAAATGAAACAGATAAGATGCAGAAACAAATGTGATGTTTGGGTCTCACATGAAAAAGGATGGAGAATCACTAAGATATGGAATTTCCACCACCAGGGGTTATTTTAAACTCTCAGATGGGTTATGTAAATTTTCACAACAGGTTTGAAGGAGCCTGATGGAAGTGATGAACTACTCATTCAACTGAAGCAGTGATGTATCCCAGGGTACACCTGAAACATAACCACAGTCAGTTGTGTAAAAGGCATGAAGCTAAGTGAAACCTCAGACATGTGGAATGCAAATTGCTCACCTCTGATGAGCATGGTATTCACTTGATTGATTTTAAGTGGCTGTGTAAGTGTTCTCATACATGTTGAACCTGCATAAAAAAATTAAAAAACTCCCAGTGGAATTTTTCTGGTATTACACTCCGAAATTGAGCTTAACTTGAACAACAGAGTTTAAATACCTTGGGATGTAGTTCATTATAGCATGATTTTAAATTTTATTCAGAACCATAAAAATGTGGGTGACACAGTCATTTTGAAAAGTGTCTCATCTAGGGTATAAGCCAAATTCACTATTTCCATTATTATTCCAATTATTTCCATCTGATATAAAACTGGTATGGTGTTTTCAAGTTACTCAAGTACATATAATTTTTGATTTTAGATTTCTGAAAAAAATGCATAACCAAGCCATGGTTTTGAATCTCTTGGCAGAACAGATAATTTTCAACATAACTTTTCTAAAAACGTTGGAAAGAGGAATGCTTTGAACTTACTCTATTGTCACTCATTATATTTGCTTTATCTCAGTGTCTGGATTCAAACATTAGGTTCTTAAATAGAAGATTACTGCCACTTTCTCCCTATTTATAATCTGATGTGTCTATGTGTGATGGAGCTCACTAAGCCTACTGAACCTTTGGTCATTCTATTGCTGAACTCTATCAAAATACCTCCTGGTATACTGCATCTCTGGAAAGATGCATATCTCCACTTGATCTAAAGCTTATTCCAGTTCAAGCAGAACTTGTTATTCTGTTGCTCATTTAAACAACAAATTGATTTTTTTTTTTCATTTCATTTAAATTTCATGCTTCAATTCTTATTATCTAGGACAAAAATGAAACTGAGCTTTATAAATCAAAAGTCAAAAAGATCAAGTAAAGTTTAGAAGTTACCAAACAAATCTGTGATTTGATGTCTGTGAAATTAGAAGCTTGGAAAGAACAAGTTAAATCAAAGGCATTTCCTGTACACAGGAACACAGAAGTGTCTGGGCTTCCCACACTCACTTCCACTCACTTCCCTCATCGGTATGTCAATACCTTAATTCAAACTCAGCAGAACTGATGATAGACTGGCCCCACATGGCAGTTTCTTCAGCTTTTAACATATAAATCACTTTGTTTTGTTCCCTACAATCATCCACACATTTTCACCATGTTTTATCAACTAATACTAGAGGAGGGGGGAAATCAGAACAAAACAAAGCAAAACAAAACAGAACAGAAAAATAAATAAAACAGAAGGACGGTTATAGTTTAGTTGGAATATTTAAAATCAGATTGTAATTACTGTCTCAGATTTTCTAATTTTACTAACCTGAGCAAAAAAAAGGTTGTAAGGCTCTCAGCTTTGCTACTGAGCCTATCTTTCTCAAAGCTGGGATATACAAAGAACTTTCTGCTGTGACCCTACATGAAAAGTAGAACAGGGAGGTCAGTGTGTGAGTGAGTGCAATTTTAAAAGCTTTCAGGGGAGAACATTCATTGAATTTCCCCTCAAAAGCCCATCATTTAATGAGCATTAAACTCAAAGTAAGAATTGCCAGCTGTAGGAAAAACTTAACGCAATGGTATTCTCTCTCTTGGACAATTAAATTTTCCCTCTTCAGCCATCTCTGAAGAAGCTGGCACTGCCTGATTTGGATACAGGAATTGGATTTCCTCCATTACTTAGCTAACTTTCTGAGACACCTTCAAGAACACAGTACAAAGTACCTCATTATTTCCTTGAGCTACCAACTGAAATATCAATAAGTAAATGACAGTCTCTGCCACTAATCACAGAATAACATTGATCATTTAGAAAGTGTTTAAATTTGTTGAGACACTATTTAAGACTCTCTATATATAGAACATATTGTTTGAAGTATGGAGATTTGGATTCTTGTTAATTTTTAAGTGAATAAGTAAAAAAACCCAAACTGAGTTGTTGAACTTCAACGCATTGTTAGATTGACTTAGGAGGATTTGAGATCATGGTTTAATAAAAAAAAAATTGCATGCAGCCTTTAATTTAGGAATTTATCAATGGCAATGGGTGAGCCATTTTGCTCCTCCTGTATTAGTGGCATCCCAGCACCATCACCACTTTGATAAAGAAGAAGCAAATAATCCCTGTCCCTTCAGCTGGGAGAGAATACATATTTCAAGAATTTAGGGCTGGAAAGAACCTAAAATTTCCAATTTATGACAATAAGAGGTTTCAGGATGTTACTTTATTCAATGCTGCAATAAGACTACAACAATTTGTGTCACTTTATGTGTTGTGAGAAGTCTCACCTGCCCTGTAGTTCCTACCTCAGAGCAGGACAGGACTTAAACAAACACTTCCCTTTATTGGTTTGCTCTCTCTAGAAGTCTTGGACATTGCTCAAGCTCCCAAATGGCACTGGCTGTGTTTCTGTTAAAAAATGAACAATCTCAGTGCAGAATAATTCAAGTGTCTAAAGTTAGTTGTCTAGCACACTTTAGATATCTTGGGGTGCCTTGCCTGATTCCAAGAGTGTTCCTATGTTGCATATGGCAGCTTTGTGGCATAGAGGAATTGGGAGAACTTAAGCTGGAAATATAGGGTGTAATGTGGGAGAAGATGTTTTCATTTTTGTCTTTATTTCTCACTATCCTAGACTATTTAAGTTTGCAATAAATTAAATTATTTTTCCTTAAGTCTAGTCTGCTTTGCCTTTGATAATAATTGCCAAGGGATCTGCCTGTCCTTATCTCAGCCTATGAGCTTTTTCATCTTCCTTCCTCCTTCTGCTCTATTGTGGAGGAGGAGCAAAAGACTGGCTGAGTGGAGGTATGGGAGCCAGCCAAGGTCAGCCCACTGGGGAGGGGGCTGCCTGCCTCGAGAGTGAGACCACTTTCCATCTGCCAGGAGTGTGACAGGGCTCTGCAGAGCTGCTTCATGTTGGTGATCTGAACCACAGGGCCTTGGGGCTGCTGAAAGGGAGATTCTGTTGTGGGAGAAACAGGGTCTGATGTGTCTGTTCTGGCGCACTGGTCTGACATAGCAAAAGAGGAAATTGCTTATGAAGTACAGAGTAAAGCTGGAAGAGATGTTTCACCTGTGCAGAGCTCCCCAAGCTGAAACACTAGCCCCAACCCTAAAGTCGTCTCATATTATTTTACCTGGCTCCAGATATGTTTTCACTGAAGAAAACTTAAGGCAAATGATCTCCACTGCTTGTGATGGCTGGGTTATCTACTACCTATCTCAATCACATGGATGATGGTCTACAGTCTCAGGAATATTTAAGCCTCTTTGAAAATATTTCTGTTGTTTTTATGAGCAGAAATACACACAATATTAATGATATTATTGTCTGGCTTGTCTCCTTTTATGATCCCACTACAACAGTATTTGTAAGCGTTGAAAGTGCTTAACCAACACTGGGGATTTTTTCCCTGAAAGTCTACTTACTTGTGGGTTTTACGTATTTTACCACTTGTATGACTCTTTGCTGAAACAAAACTTAGAGAAATTTCATTGCCACTGGTGGTGGACAGACCTCATAATAAAATAGCATTTGATTTTTAAAAATGTTTATTAAACAATAATTGGGCCTTTTAAAGCATATCTTATAGCATCTCCCTGCTATATGTGCACAATGGAAGAAACTCCCCAGGGCAGGGAGGCAGTATCAAGTGAGGCATTTCTGCAATGTTGCAGTGAGCATGGAAAGCCACTACTGAACTTATGAAGAATGAATAGGTATTTTGCTTTTCAAGGCAGGAAAGATATTGTTGTGCTCACAGGTCATGTGTGCAAACTGATCCTACCACATAGCCTGAGACATGATGTTTTCAGTGACCTTGGGTAAATTTCTTGAGTATGTATTTCTAGGTGTTTAGACACTTCGTGATGCACATAGACACTAAATTTAACCTCAAAAATAACATTTCATCTGCATCTGCCTCCCTAGGCTTCTAAACAGCTTTTAAAATCTGATCCTAATGTTTTGTACCACTATTCACCATCTGGTAAATTATGACAAACATTTTTCTCCCAACTTTTTGGGTTGATAAGGCTATAATCAAGTCAAATCTCCTGTTTTGTATTCAAGGTTGATCTGAGACAAGTGGATAAATTCTGCATAATGCAAACTGATGTTCATCTTCCTTTACTTGCCTTTACCTTAAATTACATCAGTATTTTTCAAAAACTTGTGTTTTACTGTTTCTTTGTCCAGTGATAGTTCAGCAGTCTGAATTAGGGCTTCATGAAACTGTAAATTAATAATAGAATTATGATTGAATTAATTCATGTGAATCCTATGGGCAGGGATGGGAAATTCTATAATTTCTTAGTGTCAAGTAATCATAAAAATAGTAATAGCAACTTAACAGATTCTGTCAGAATAAGTGGCACTGGTGAACTCCTGAATTTGCAGTGCTTGAACAGGGTCTTTCAGCAGATCCAGTGCACCAGAGCACAGGATTTTCATTTTCATAAGGAGGCATAGAAATAATTTTTTCCTTCTTTTGAAAATGTTTGAGATAGAATTCTCTCACACAGATATAACCAGTGTGTCACTGTTACAGAATCACAGAATCATGGAGTGGTTTAGGTTGGAAGGGACCTTAAAAGATCATCTAGTTCCAACCCCCACACCATGGGTGAGGACAACCTTCACTAGACCAGGTTGTTCAGAGNTGAGGACACCCTTCACTAGACCAGATTGCTCAGAGCTTCATCAAACTTGGGAATTAAAAGAAAAAAAAAAACAAAAAAGATATATCCTTAGCTGAGATAGTTGTAAGAGCAGTATGGCATACACTTAACACAGTAGTGTGCTATGAGAAGGGTCTTAGATAAGTTCAATACACATTTGCATCCAGTGTGGATCCTCACACAGAAGTTGCTGGAAATGACAATTAACTATTCTGTTTTATAGCAAACTACACCCATTCTGTGCAGTTCAGAACAACATCTGACAATGACAATTTCTGTGCAAAGCAACAAAGAACCAGGCTGATGGTATTAAAATATTTCAGCATGTTGGTCTCCAGTGTGGTTGGATTGTGAGCAGAGTGTGACTGGAAAGAATCAAAGAGCATGCCTGCACTTTGCAAAATGGATAGATGAGAAGATCCCCAAGGAACTGCCCCAGACACCAGCTCCTAGCAAACATATTTTGGCTGCACATTGCCTTGTTAGCGAAGGTAAGAAGCAGACCTAACTGTATTAAGCCCAGTTCCTGGCTAGTGTTTCTAGAAACTGAGATTTTTGTGGTACAATGCACATCCCTTTCTGTGGTGTCACATCAAAAAGCATGGAGACATCAAAAGATGGTGTTTTACATCATTTGTAAGGAATGGAGCAAGATTCTACATAATCCATGAATCCAGCAGGTAATTTCTATTCTGTGTACACTGTTGAGGTTTAATTTCATCCTATTTGGAATAAATGCAAAAGTTTTTAAGGATTCCTGAAAAAGCCTGCTTTAGCAAGAACTGACAGCTTAATCTTTAGGTTTCTGACTTGAAGGCGAAGCCAGAAAGAGATCATCTGTGATTCTTTTAATGGGAAATGGAAAATTAGGATAATATTTTTAAAGTCTGGAAAGCTTCTTTGACAGCTTCTGCCTTCCAACAATTTCTCAATTTCTCACTTCTCTAAGACTTTGGAGAAGTCTTAAAATTAATTCCACTTGTTCAGTAAGACAGAACTTTCATTCTAAATATAAGCACATTCTAAATATAAGCAAAAATTTTACTTTAATGAAATCAGAATTACAAAGCCAGGGTAACATATTTTTTCTTGCTTCTTTAATCACATTGAATATTTATTTTAAAGGAACCCTGCCACTGATATGCTCAACAAAATGAAACAGGAGGAGAAAAATATATTAATTTTTTTTTACATTCATAACTAGTTTTATTCGCATATAGTTCAATTTTGCCTGAAATTGTTAGGGCTGCATGTTAGAACTATGGGGGAAAACTGTACTGATTGTGTGAACATCTTTGGAAACCTCAGCAGAAAATGTCAGCTACAACTTCTAAATTTTTAAACACCATAAGCCAGCCTCCATGGCCAGCCCTAATTTGTAAATTATATACACTGTAAATTATTGGTAGTTTGAAGCACAAACACCCTGAAACTGATTGATACTGGGGATTGACCCCAATCAGCAAGGTGCTGCACGTGGGCTGGGGCAGCCCCTGGTACCAGCACAGGCTGGGGGCTGGACAGATCAGAGCAGCCCTGCCCAGAAGGGCTTGGGGGTGCTGGTGGGTGAGAGGCTAGACATGGCCCAGCCATGGGCACTCACAGCCCAGGAAACCAAACCTGTGCTGGGCTGCATCCAAAGCCCCGTGGGCAGCAGGGCCAGGGAGGGGATTCTGCCCCTCTGCTCTGCTCTGCTCTGCTCAGACCCCACCTGCAGGGCTGTGTCCAGCTGTGGACACAAGGACATGGACTTGTTGGGGCAGTTCCAGGAGCGAGCTGCAAAGATGATCCAAAGAGTGAAGCACCTTTCCTATGAGAAGAGGCTGAGAGAGTTGTGGTTCAACAGCCTGGAGAAGAGAAGGCTCAAGTGAAACCTTATTATGGCCTTTCAGTACTTAAATGCGGCCTGTCACAGGAAAGGGGCTTTCAACAAGGGCATGTTGCCAGAGGATAAGGGGTAATGGCTGTAAACTGAAAGGGGTTCAATTTAGAATTTAGAACAAAGCAGAAATTTTTTTAACAGTCATGTTGGTGAAACACTGGCACAGGTTGTCCAGGGATGTGGTGGATGCCTGGTCCCTGGAAACATTCAAGGTCAGGTTGGAAATGGCTCAGAGCCATCTGGTCTAGATGAAAATGTCCCTGCTCACTGCAGGGGCGCAGATGGAATAGATGGCCTTTAAAGGTCGCTTCCAAACCAAGCTGTTCTGTGACTCTATGACTCTATGAAGATGCTAGAAGTACTTCCATGAAGTCCTCTGTGTCTGGGTTTGGGGTGGGGTTTTTGAAAAATTTAGGATTCCTAATCCTGGATTTCCTCATGCGTATAATTCATCTTCAGTTTACAGACTGTATGGAAAAAAACCTTGTCCATCTGGCAGGTCTAACAACTAAAGCAATGGCCTACTTTTTCATGGGATATCAATGTTTACTTTCAAGGGAAAAATATATATATTACCAAAACTATCCTATTTGAGTAATGAGGCTTGAAAACCTTTACTGCCAATTTTTCAGTTAAAACTGGTAGCTTTATCAACCTGATAGCATTAATATGGACATAAAACTGAAGAAAAGATCAAAAAACTGAGCTACAAATGTAATTAAGGCAATGTTGCTGTTGTAACATCCAATTATACATTTACAGCTTGAAAAGGAACATTTGTGTCACTGCTAAGTCAGAGTTTCTAAGGACTTGTGTGAGTCTTGCCTTATCTCTCATAATAAGACACCTCAGAGAGCAATTTCTCAGATGTATAAATTTATGGGAACAGAATGTCTATTTCTTAGCAAGTTTTGGTGTCTTTTTTGGGGGGAGGGGATGAATGTTGATATACATATTAAAAATCACTAGTGAAGAGTGGAAAATCACTACTAAGGAACATTATCAAAACCACTGCTAAGGACTTCATATCAAAGTTATCAAACTTGGAATTTTTCATCATAAAGTTTAGCTAAATAAATGTGCATAGTCACATAGCAAACTCCTATTTTTTGTTATTTTTTTATCTTAAAACCGTGCTGAATAAAGATTTAACTGTCTATGTTTTCCTTCTTTTTAAATTTTCATTTTTTAATAATATTTCATACAAAGTACACAACATTTTCTACTAGTATTTGATAGCTTCCTTAAAGATTCTTTTACTGCTCCTAATAGCACTGTTCAATAGTGTGTTAGAGGATCTTGACTATTCAAAGGAAAAGGTTTCTGAAAGTTTACCCAAACCACTGAAAAATGAAACTTCAGTCTTTCATTAAAAGCTTTGCAAAACCAAGATTTTTTTGTTTGTTTATTTTTAGTACATATGGACTGAACAAATATGGTTCTCTGCTGTTTTGGGACACTTAGTGAGCTGACTGGCATAACAAAAATACTTGGGAAGCCACAAATAATCCAAGTCCATGCTCAGTCTGCAGAAAATAGTAGAGAAAAAGACAATTCCAGAGTGTTCTGATACCATATGGCAAATAGCATTTTCTGCTGGTATGCAGCACATTTTAACTCCAAGGAATTTGCAATTATATTCAACTAATTAACATCATTTATTTTTTTACCAAGCTGTCTTTCCTCTTAAAAGGAAAGGGAATTCAATCTCCACCCACTGTGACTACTGTTTTTATTAGGTGTGTAGCTGTTGAAAGAGGAAAAGGATTTTTAAGGGCTACCTGGTAAATTTGTGTACAATATATATCAAGAGAGGAGATGGATAAAGACTGCCAAACAAACTTTTATTCAAATTCTCTGTTTCTGGCAGATAGATATCTCCTTTTAGGGTCATCAGAAGACTAAGTATCTACTTAAAAAGACAAAACCTCCCCAAAGAGCCAAAATATGAATGTAATTGTTTGTGGTCCCCCCTTCCCATACACTGCTGTTGACAACATCCAGGATCAGAACTGTGTATGTGATTATGCTTGATGTCAGCTTCTCTTCAGGTGCTCTTTTTGGTTTTTTCTCTCTTGCAAGAGAAAAAAAAAAATGTCAAGAGAAACTCCTCTTCCTCAAAAGCATCAAGGAGCAAACAATTCTCCTGACTCTCCTGTTCTCCTTGTCAGAGTGATGTATCAAGAATTTCAGTTGTGTTCCTGAGCCTAATGTTGGTCGGCTGTTGCCATTTCAAACCATATTATTAAAAAAAAAAAAAAAAT
>VYXF01008385.1:1172912-1230248 GCA_013397295.1 Polioptila caerulea
ACTGGGATGAATCTTATTGTTGGATACTGTGTACCATCTCCATGGTCTTGCTAAGATGAAGGCAAGAAAACGTAATAAAGCAATGAGAGAAGGACCTCCACCAAGGCAGGGGGTAAGCATAGGCTTTATGTCCCACACAAGTCTCTATTTCCTAGATTTGAACAGATTTTAAGTCAGGAAAGGAGTCCTATAGCAGTTGGACAGGACTGGTAACATGGCATTCTGAGGACTGTGTAATGCCACCTTGGCAGAGAGGCAGAAAACTTCCAGACCCCTTGCTCATAGGAGTTGTCTGACATCATGTATCCATCTTTCCCACTTTCTAATTGTCTACAGTGAGGTAAAGAATAGATTGTTGCTTCTGGGACTGTGATATCTGTTTTTGTAGAATAAATACAGAATCTGGAATGTTAGACTTCATTGGCAAGTACATTCATTTTTGTTCTCTTATTCCTGTTCATTATTATTTCTCACATGCAAAATCCCATGTGGCTCCTATTTTCAGAAATAATCAGTTTTGAGAGATGATGTCTCCAGTTTGGGCAGCCCTCCTAAAAGGAGATTGCCAAGGTCATAGACCCATCTTGTGTCACCTAAGTAAGGCACTTCGAAGTCAGTTGTTTGCTGATTAAGATAGGTATCCTGGGTTCTCTTTATAGTCAAGGCAGAGAAAAGGCAGCTGCAGAGGACAATTCATCGGTATTATATTAGAAACTTATTTTAGGAAGAAAACAATCATACTCTGAAATTGTCTACTTCTGTTCGTTGAATTTAAAGCTGGAGTGATAAGCTCCAACATAAAAGTCTAACTACTTGAGTACGTTTGCATAATGTCCCCTATGTTAGGGATCAGCAATGCTTATTCAGACTTCTGAGTCCTTTGTGCTCTTCATAAGGCTGCCTTAAAAATGCCTATTTTTCCTTACCTTTCTGCATTCTCTGGGAACATGAGGGCATGCCATAAAATACAGATAAGGAAGGGACAGGAATGATTGAGCTAAATTAATTAAGTACCTCTATGTGTGACTAGAACTGAGAAGTTGCTACAGCAGGATCTCGGGAACATGTCAGGACGGAAGATTTCTAAAAACGAGGACTGGAGATTTCATGCACGTCATTAAACAGCGGTTTCTTCTCACTTTCTGCCCTATGTAACACAGGTGATATCACCCAACAGTGTGACAGGTGGTGAGAACAGTACCCAGTCCCCCTTAGAGGATCTGTGCTGGGATACATGACAATATTGTTTCAAGGCCCAGATCACTGTTTCATCAAACTACATTGACCCACGTGAACAAATTTATTTAACAGTCTGGGTGACAGGTTTATGTCAGTTGTCAATGAGCTCAAGAATGAGCTCAGGGAGGACTGTGCAATGATAAACTGAAGAGCCTGAATTCCCAACTCTCAAATACCAGGTCACTGAGGAAGGAAAAGGAAACCTAGGGTCATGCAGTAAAACTGGAAAAGTACAGTCTGATTTTTGTACTGTTCAAATATATCTGCATACATATTAATACCAATTTTCAAGTGAATTGAAAGAGTTCCTGTACTTCAGTCTAATGCTAATCTCCCCTCTACCATGAGCTACAGTGTGCTTTGGGCATCAGTCTGTCACATAGCCCTGCCAGGAGGGAAGTGTTCCTTAGGGGATAATGATATCATTTGGATAATGGACACTGGATGTGATTTCGTATGCTTGCTTAGCATGCTGGGTACTGAAAAAGGAATCTGCACGTAGCTCACTTAAACTATTTAGCTGTCTTCATTTGACTCATTAAAATCTCCACAGACTGGCCTAAATCATAATCCCATTATGGTTGGTGGCAAAATGTCCGTGGATCTCACTCTCTCCTTTCCAATTTCACTCTCCATCACTCTTTCTCAGTCTTACCCCTGTCAGCACTTCTGCACTCATGGAAACAGAGCTGAAAACAGCAGGATCTTTCTCCCCTGTTTCACCACTTGATGCGATGCACAGATGGCTTTTCCTTTCACTCCCTGCCTCCCCCTCACACAATTCCAACAGAGTAGTAGGAGGAGGGCTGTATGCAAGCCTGCATGTTACAACACTTAAGATGGACTAAGGACAGTCACAGTACCTAAGTTTAAAATGAGCAATTCAGACTTTTTGCTGTGCTGGGACTGTCAGGCTCTAATTCCCTGTAGCATCACAGGAAAAGAAAGTCACAATTGTTAACTTAGGCAGCTCTTGCTGGTGGTCTAAACATTTCTCCTACCTTGCTCCACCAGCAGTATGGGATGCCAGTTCTTAATAGCCAGAGGTTTAAATTGTTTATTTCTCTTCTGAATTTAGACACTGTAATTGGAGTTTCATTTCATATAGAAGCCAGAATAGGCAGCCAGAGCACAGTCCTAAATCACAGTCTGAGCTGTTCATTGCTCTCACGAGGTTATTAGATGCCACAGCAGATGGCCTGAGGTACCAGAGGAGGAACTCCAATTATACCCTCAGGGCCTTTGATAAAACTGACCTCTCATATATTTCATGACACCCTCACATTAGGAGTGTGTAACCTCAGAACTGTTTCAGACATATCTGCACACGATTTGTTTTTTTCAATGCAGTTTTGCCTTGAATCACGTTGGGCAGATAACAATATTCTCTCAAATAATAGCAATCTTATTTTCACCCCAAGTTGACAAAATTTGCTTTCACTTAAATAAAACCAAGAATTAAAATAAAAATATATACAATGGAATATTACATTGGAATATGGTTCTTTCTTTGCCTGACACAATAGACCCCTCAGGGCAATAATTTTCATACTGTTACCTGAGCTTTCTTAGGATGCAACAAATTTAACTAAAACCTTCTCCAAAAAAGTTAGTACTGTTCTGTCATTATGGACAACATTCAATATTCAAGAAGAAGAAACTTTAACAGAAGATCCATCAAAACAAGCACTGCTTTGTCTACTGTTACTCAACTGCAAACTATGAAACATAAAACATCTTTGAAAACTTTTCTTCTAATGTTTCTGGCAAACAGTTTCTAGTACATGATCAATATGTAGGTGTTTTTAAGTGCTAAGACTTACCTCTAGATTAAATTAATCAAGGAATGGTTTAAATCAGTGTAACTCAGTGATAAATACTATGTGAAAGATCAGAGGAAAGAGGCAGACAAAGAGACAGATAATTTTACCCTGAAAAATTGCTATGACTCTTGAACAAAGCAAATATTACACAGGGAACCAAATAGTGCCTACTTAAGAACACTCCTTTTTTTTACCACTGGAATGTCTGACCCCAAATAAATTATTTGGATCACCATGGTTTCACAGTTCCTCAGTGTTGAGTTGGAAGCTGAGTCAAACACAGAAAAGCATCTATAAGGCAAATAATTAAGCCTGACTGGGGAATAGCTTTTATATGGCTGATTCCTCAGGCAAACCACAAAGAAGCTTTATGTTGGTTTTATGTAAAAGCTGCATGGAGGAATTATCAGTTTAAATAGGGGCTATTATTAACCTTAACTAGTAAGACCTAGAGCTCAGCTGACAGCTGTGATCAGAGTACGTTTGAGGGGTACATTTGAGTACGTTTGAGTACGTTTGACATAGGCCATGTTTGATACAGATTCACCTTTCTGCTTCACTCTTATCCAATATCCTGACTTTGACACTGGCCAGTTCAGGATGCTTGGAGGAAGAGACAAATAACCCAACAAAAAGCTGTGTAGACAATGGGTTTATGGTACACACAGCTCTAGCATCACCAGTGTTCTTCCTCCTCAAAGCATGCACTGCTGAGAGTGGCTTCTCAGGCTGTGTGTACCAGGAGATCATGATTTCTTGACAGAGCCCAGGTTCCAAACCTGTAAACTCATTCCTTTTGGTTGTTTGTTTGAGATGTGGGACAGCTGCAGGAGTGGTAAGTTGGACCAACAAGGACATTCTGCTGACCTTTGGAAGAGAAACAGCAGCAGAGAGACAGAATAGACAATTTGAGACAGCAATATATTTAACTATATTAGTAGAAATGGCCAGAACATTTCTGTCCATATCTTAAGACAAACATGATATGACTCAACAAAGTTTTTTGAAATACTATTTTCTTTTTATTTAGTAGACTAAATCTGAGGAACAAGCCAAAACCAGTCAAACTTACAATCGCTATCAAATTCAGCTTTTGGGCTCGGGTCAAGGTCATCCAGATTTTCCTTCTTCTGCCTTTCAGAAGTTTCTTTGAAGTCCAGCTAGCCACTATCACCACAAGCACTCTTCCCATCTCACATCCAAAAGGAACATCCTTTGTAATCTAGGCTTTCCCTATGTGTTTGGGAGCCTCTCCTACTTTCTAAACCTCTGGCCCAATAGCTAGATTCATTATACTTGGGAATTTGCCATACAACAGACTCTTGCCTCCTGCAGACATTTGGAACACACTGGCTCTACACAGTTTTAAAAAGACACATAAAATGTATCAAAGATGCACATATCAAAATACAGTCATTATGATTAATCACTCTAGATATCCCTTCAGGGCAATTAGATCAGGAGGACTACTGCACAAATATATTCAGGATGATTCCAATACCAGAGGCAGGACAGTAAGCTACTTGCAATCCTGGCATACATAAATACTATAAATCAAGTAAGCACATACTGGAAGTCTTTTCAACAAAGACAGAACTGCATAAAGACATTTCTTGTAGAATCACTGCTCATGGCAGCAATCAGAATTCCCTTGTGAATTCTTAAGGTGTTAAATTTTTCACTTTACAATTTACCTCAATTGTTAGAGTTAAGAATTATACCACAATTCCTTGAGCTGATTTTAACACAAATATATCTTTCCCTTTAGGCAGAGCCCCAAAACAGTGTATATATATTAGAATGTAGAAGTCTTTGCTCCCAAGACTGAATAATTTTTGCTATATATACAACAAAAACCCCTCCAACTGTCCTGAGATAACAACATATATGGCTTATAGAGAATCAAGTTTATGAATAAAAAAGGATTAGGCTGGCTGACTCTCAGGATTATTAACTAAAATATGGTCGCTTATCTTGAACCGTAAAGTAGCAGTGTATCCACCATGGCCCATTTCCAGAAGCTATAAACATTTTTCCTACTAGATTTGCAGTACAGTTTTCAGGCATCTATTGATAGTTGAAATTCAAAAATATCATTAGTTTTCCAGTTAATGTGTTCAAACTCTTCCACATGAAAAGTGCTTAAATAAAATAAAATCAGTGGAATGACCTACTACTGGTCAAGATCTCAGATAAATGTCATTTGCTGCTAATATTCTGGCAGTAAAACTGGACTGCAATTATGAAGATCTCTAGTTAGAAACAACAAATACTTTGAATTTTGTATGCCTTTATAATTTTCAGGGCTTTTATATACAGGAAAAAAACATGTGGCAATCTGCCAGATCTATCCAAGTTGTATGTGTATTAACTCTGGAAATCAGAGTCAGTATATCCCTAACTGTAATCTATTTATCTACCTAGAACTGCATATATACATACCAAGGCAAAAATGGTAATACTTTTCACTTACAGACAAAATTTCTCCTGTCTATATTCATGAAGCGGAACAGAGCTTGGCAGAACAATTTTTCACTTTATTTTGCTTCAAGATACTTCTTTAGTTGTGCAGACAATTTTACAAAGATTCATCCATAGGTTTTTCCATCTCTCCAATCAAGACAATTTTGTCTTGATTTATAAAGAAATTAAATAACTTCCTAAGGAGTATATACAGGGTCAGCCGCAAACTTTGAAAACACATCTGGCAGTTCTGGCTAGTAATGAGGGCAAAAGTCAATACCTGGTGAGTGTTGATGAGAAAACACTCTGCTGACATGATCAATTCTTCCCCCTTAGTCCACCTGGGTGTACCTAAACTATGTAAATGTAGAACTCAGGATTTCATGTAAGAATTGTACTCCACCCACAACAGCTAATTCATTGAATCATGGAATGATTTAGAATAGAAAGGTCCTGTGAAGGTCTGAGAGTATGATCCCTGCTCTTACCAGGACCATCAGTGATTGCCTTGTCCCACTGAGCTTTGACAGTCTCTAAGGATAGAGAATCCAAGAGTTTTCTAACCAGTCTGTTTCAAGTGCTTGTGGGTTTGTTTTTTATTTTAAAGTCCCGTGAGACATTATATTCATCTTACTATAACCTGTGTCTGTTGTACCTCATCCATTCTTCCTGCAAGCACTTTAGTTCTAACTTCCCACAGTTACCAAAGAAATTTGGCCTGGATCAAAAGAACCCTGAACTGTTGTACACAGTACCTGTATTAGTGATGAAGCTGGTATATTGTAAAGGGTTTTGTTTGGACAGTCAGGACATGACATGAGGTACAACATGCCCTCAGACGTTCACTGTAAACAGCACCTCACTTATTATGGACACATAGAATCCTGAGGGTTGGAAATTACTTCCAAGATCATCAAGTCCAACCATCCAACAAATATAACCATGTCCACTAAACCATATTGTGAAGTGAAATGTCACCTTGCAAATAGCTACTGTATTCCAGCAACAGGATGGAAAAAGATGGTGCAGCCCATTTGAAGTAGTTGATCTTTCCAAAGTACAACCAATATACAGACAGAAAAGGTACTGAAAAATCAGACTTAAGCATTCTCAGAAAAAAAAAAAAATTATTAATTGTATTTTTATTAAGAGTAATTGCATCTCTTCTACATTAGTAGATGTCAATAAAGGATTACTAAGATACAGACAGTGTTGTCCAGCCTCAAAAGGTTTGGAGTAAAATACACTAAGAAACACATTGAGTTACTTGTCCAGAACTAGAGTTGGAAACATTTCTTTCAGTTGAGAGCAGTTCTTTGGGTCCTCCCTATAGATGTGGGAACAGGTTAAGGGAGCTGATGATGGTGAAGAGGAATTAGGTGATGTTTTCACCTAATACTTATCTTTAAATTTAAGATAAGAAAAGGACTCAGTGTTTCCCAGTGGATAGCTCTGCAACATTGCACAAGATTTTAGCAGGTTATTATGGAAGCTGAGTTAATGGGCTGAGGATGCCAGATCCTTAGATAGGAAGGCGGTCTGTGCATCCTAGGAGACCACACACAAAGCCTGCATAAGTGTGTACAGGAAAATGCCATTGCTAATGAATCCTGCAGACAGGAGGAATTTTAAGACTGCAATATGAAACAATTAATGGAGAAGGCAGTTCTGAAAATACACTAAAGAATAACCTCATAAAACGGAGTCTTGCAGTGTCTAACTGTCTCTAATGATAGCTGAGACTTAGAATGTGTTACTGCCTTCAGGAATTGCCACCTCCCCTGGATCAAAGGACTAGTTTTAGCTCTGTGCTAATTGCAGGATATCTTCTCACTCCAGAGTGAAGGTGATTATCTCCAGACACAGAATAAGTTGACTAACCCCAGATAAACAATAAGACATTATCTTTCTTTTCCAGGCAACTAATTAAAGAGTTTCAAGCTGTAGTAAGGTGTGTACATAACTTCCACAGCATTGTAGGTACAAAAATTAATGTCAGGTACCAAAAGAAGCAAGAATAAGGAATGGATTATTGAAATTTAATTATTAGGCAATTATTATCTAAATATCTAGAAAACTATATTATGTTTGCATTGTAAAAATGCTATTACAGATTGTCTTTTTCCCCCACAAATTTTTGTCATCTCTCTTTTGTTTCTCTGACTTGCTTTATGTCATTGTGCAATACTTGGGTCCTATACCTTCCACCAAGTTAGGAATACCAACCTGGTATAGCACCAGGGTTCTTTACCAAATGAATTTAAATTTTTTTTTCACACATTTATAACCCAAAGAGGGAATGTAAAGTTTGGGGTTTAATGTGTTTAAAATACCCCTGGAATCCTGGAATGCATTTCCAGGATTCCTCAGCATAGTACAGTGGATACATCCATCCTTAAATAGAGAATGAAGTTAAAGGATTAATAAATATCAAAAATTACTAAATGAACAAATATAAACATTCAAAAGCACCCTAGGTTATGGTCCAAGTCATTCTTTCATCATCATATAGAATGATGAAGTCTATAGTCTTGAAGGAATAGGGTCTCTGATCTGCATTTAAATGAGTGAGAGGCAGGGGAAGCTTTGACCCTGCTTTATAGTCCCGGATTGTACTTGTTTCAGAAACCATCACTTCCTTTTGTCCTCTCTAAATTTGAACTAATACCTGGCAAACAGGCAGCTGTTCAAAGAACAGTGATCCACAGTAATGATAAAGACATTTGAAACATAGACATACAGTTTTGTAGGAGAAATACCAGTATCCACTTTCCCCATACTACATATAGCCATGTTCAGAAGCCCATCTCTGCTGCGCCTTGGAAAGGAAGCAAAGATTTTTCTGTTTAATTACTGTATGTCCTCTCTTCTTCAAGATTGTGGCATTCAGTGTGCTCAGCAGAAGTCAGTCACTATTTCAGGACCTCTTCTGCAAACAACTGGGCATCAGCTGTCAGGGTTACGTTGCAAATGCCTCACACCAATGACTGGACAGCAGGCTTGTCAACATCTATCTGAGGAGTTTCTGCCTTGAGACAACAAAAAAATCACCTTTTAAATTGTTTCTATAATTACAGGAGTTCCCATATTAAAGTGGCTTAGTGCTAAAGTTTTCAGACAATCTGATGGAATGTTTTGGAAGCTTGTTGTGACCATCCTCAGTCTTCCCAACAATGCAATTTTCCTGCATTCAGTATTTTGCTCCAGGAGTTGTGTGTACCAACACACTGTGAACACTTTATCCTCTTATTTTATCTCATTTTATCCACTCAACAACCATTCCATATTTCAGAAATAGCTCAGAGAGTCTCTCAAAGAGCCTAGTCTGATGCATGGGACTTTTCCTATGAATGACACTGTAAATGCAGGCAAGAAGGGTTCCAGGTGTAAGATTTTGGGAAAACAGTAATGTTCCACCATAGGTGTGAGCATATGCTGATGGCATAGCTGCACAGATAGAACTATTTCCCTAGTTTAAATCAATATATTTCCATCACCTTTGATGGAACTGTGTTCGTCCATCAATAGAAAGCAAAAATGTTTCATTTCAGTACAAAAGCATCACAATCTTTTATATGTCTTGGAGACTGCAAGTCTAACTGAGCACATTAAAGGGATGATTGTGACCAAGCAAATCAACAATCAGATTGAAAATGCATTTTTTACAGTAATTATTGCCAGAGCATTAACGACTTAATTTCTCATTTTCCCCTCACCATGTTAAGTCATTAAGTTCTTAGTTCACTTGAATAAGATAATTATATTTGGAAAATTTTTGTTTGATGCTTCATCTCGATGCACAGAAGCAGCTTCTCATTTCGTGGTTTTGCCAATTAAATAAATATAGTGCCAATTTTGATAAAACTAATGAGGGAACATGCTTAGCTCTTCCTTCAAGTTGAGGCTCAAAACTATTTGAATACCTGTGGGTTTTTTCAGCATTACAGAGGTGGAAAATGGTGCAGAAGTTACCAAGGCCAGAAAAAACCAACCCAAATGACCTTCTCAGAAGGCGGTTTCCATGCCAACCTACAACTTTTATTAAAGGACAGTTTGTCTGCATAACTGTTAAAAAGTTATGAGATCTAATTTTTTATAATAGCAAAGTCGTTTTTCTCCTCATATTGTAAAATTGCTGACCCATTATTGAGTATATTTTCAGCAATAAGGCTGCTCTTGGACAAAGCCTCAGCAATTTCAGCTTCAGAAAGATTTGCAATTGAAACTATTACACAATATGAGCTATGATAAGCATCATTATTCCCTCTAAAGCTGCATCTTAACTAGTTTTGTTGTGGCCAGTAGGGGTTAGGTATCATTAGGTTCTGTAAGCAAGGAGATTTAGAAAGAGGGAGGGGAACTAGCTACCACTTTATGTCTCAAATCCATGAAGGCTATGTGGTACCCATCCCCCAGTGTAGTTGCTGGGAATTAGATGGCTAAATTATTTTGAGTCAGATGTACTTAAATCCAAATTTAGATCGAAAGTCCACTGTAATCCTCAAGGACTCTACATTTATGTAAGTCTAAAAAGTGCTCAGTTGGAGGAATAATTCAAAACCAGCTGTGTCTTATTAGGTTTTTGTCAAGAAATAACTGAATCTCTAGTGGCTGTCCCTTGATATTTCTTGCTGAAGGTACTGTGAATTGTCTATGTACACAGAGCAGAGGACATGAAGAAGGACACGAAGTCTTCCACACTCCAGCAGAGAGAACAAGCCATAAGGTCACTGGGCTTGAATGGGAGTCAGTGGGAAGAAAATTATTTGATTTGAGAACCAAAGTGCAGAAAAAAAGTTTCCAATGCATCAGAAACTCCTAAAGTTTGTGAGATATTTGGTGAGGAAGAATACAGGATTACCGCTAGGACGTTGTCACTCTTCTGATTGCAACTGTCTTTGGACAATTTATCAATTACATGTTTTCTCTGTCAGTACAGTTTGTGAACAAGAGCTTCTTGTTCAAAAACCATGAAACTTTCTCCAGGAATATACTAATATGTAAGAAATTTCTGCTGCTGATGAGAGAGGCAGCTCTACCAGTCCTGATAAGAAGCTAGCTTAGGGTTTGAGGCACTCATCCAATACAGAGCAAGGAATGCCTTGATAATTCAAGACATTTCTGAAGCAGAGGGGAAACTCCACTTCTCCTCCTGTTAGAAATCATGGAAAACATATGCAAAATGGACCCTTTCTCAAACCACAGTAAGCTTTTCTTTGCATTCAAACTGATAAAATATTTAAGCCTGAACTGTATTATTCTTTTTGTTTTCTTCTCTTCACACTCTCAGCATCACATTCTCAATCCATCAGATCATCATTGCAGCAAGCCCCTCATTTTGTCCCATGATGCACTTCTTGGAAAGTAGTGCTATTTGGCTCCAGGTCCTATGTTCCTTTTCAAATTTAAATCCTGTGTTAAATTTCCTTTATCTTAATAATCTGACCTCTCATTCCTGTCCTGATATGCCCTCGCCTTTTATTAAGACAACTTTGTTCTCAGAATTACTTAATAGGTTATTGACTGTTGTGGAAACATTGAAGCTTTGTGATTAATTGATCACATCATGATTCCCACATTGGCAAGCTCCCTTGTGTCACACAAGACTAGGATTTCTGTTTTCATCATTAAATAGATGATAAATAAAACCAGAACCACTCAGTGCTCCTGCTTAATTTATCCCTAGATGTTATTTCAAATAATCTGTGTTTCACATGCATCAGACAACAATTCAAGAGATGCTGGGTATTCTTCGTTCCTCCACGACAGTCGTGTATTGTACACTGATAGCTGTAAAAAGCTATCAAAAATTTAAAGAGTCCTATGGCAACAGTGTGGAAATCCTATAACAAAAATAAAAAGGATTCTTCCAAAATAAATGGTGCTTGAAGCACCCGGGACCTTGCCTGTGCGTAGCCATTGATGGTTGGTGCTCCTTGCCCCAAAAAACTGGCGTGCTCCTGTGCGTGCCGGCATTGTGCCATCCTAGCAGATGGGCTCAAGTGTAGGCAGCCAAGAGACCATCTATGAACATCAAATGTGCTTTCTGAGATCATAGCTCACAGCCAAGAATATTTCAGTGGTTAGCTGTTTTGTCAGCGTAGGCAAGGAGAAAAGAAAGCCCAGCAGAGGTAAGCTCCCTCAAAAAGTCACCCATTTTGAAAATGGCAAAACTTACAGTTCCCAGCAAAGTGAGTCTCCCCCAAAACTTTCTTGTATTCAGATACAAAATCTGCAAGGAGTTGAACAGGAGTGTTGCTGTAGCAAACCTTTTGGAATTCAGAAAATTTTCTGCTAAATTGCAATGGGACCCTCCAAGAGACTTAACTCAGAGGTCAGCATCTCAGAGGACACCCAGTTGAACATCAATACCCTCTTTAGTTAAAAACACAACCAGCACTGCACTAACAAGCTTTTGGAGGAAAAGTCTCAAATTTTCAGTACTTCCAATTATATTTACTTTTACAAGCCTATGTTATAGAAATCCACAGTTTATGGTACATGCAGTTGTTACCCCACTATAATTGTAGCAATTCACTGAGGAGCTCTGCTTTTCTCATGTGGGGAAGACTTTGAATGAGGAAAAGAAGAAAGCGAGATTGTTTGAGCATCACACTAAACAAGGTAAATCATGTCTTCATGATTTAAAGCACTTTGCTGAATTAGTACTTGAATGTATATGATCAGTGCCACTGCTCACAGCAGCATGGTAAAGATATAAAAGGATGGAATGTATACTGAATGTATTCTGGGTGGGAAAGAGGAACAAGAAGTATGACAAGAGTTTTTCTTCATTTATGACATTTGCTGGTTAAAGCTGGACTGCAGCAGAAAAACCTCTGAGGTGGAATGTGTACTGTGCACCCATCCCTGAAATCCTCATTTTGTGTTGTTTTAGGTAATACATGGCTACACCAGGAAACTTTATTGTTCTTTTGAGTCTGTTTTTTCCATTCCATGGCTCCTTGCATGGCATGTGAATTGCTCTCAGGATGCTATTTGGGCATGTATGGAAAGAACTAACAAAAAACCCTACCAAGCTATTCATCTCACCTTTGACAATTAAATTAAATACAGAATGCAGCTTAAATATCTCAAACATAGTAACAGGTTTATATACAATATTCTTTTCTTTTGTTGTTTCAAATTAATTTAAAATGTACTGTAAGCGCATTTTGTTTGTATTTTGTAATCAAGCACTCCAAATCACTTCAAAGAAAATTGAAGAGTACAGACTATTCCACATTCCTAAAGCATGCCAACAGAAAAGCAATCCTGCTGTAGAGGTTGAATATGCTCACTCTCGCCCCAATTGATCAGATAGTAGGCCCATTCTATTACATATGCACGTCACAACTGTAATCTGCAGTTTGCATTATTTCAATTCATGATATTACAAAATAAAATCACCTATCATCAAAATTTCTTATTTGTTTAAACCACAGTTCTTTCTCGTAGCAATAGCAATCAGTTTGGAATAAAACACTGTCCTGATTTCAATTGGGGTACAGGTAATTATCTTCCTATTAGCTGGTACAGTGCTTTGTTTCAGATTTAGGATAAGAATATTGTTGATAACTCACCAATGTTGTTTCTGTGCAGTACTTATTCTAAGTCAAGGACCTTTCAGCTTCTCAACCCAGCCTACCAGTGGGGAGGCTGGAGAGGCACAAAAAGCTGTGAGGGGCAGAGCCAGAACAGCGGACCCCAAATTCCCTAAGAGAGATTCCATACATATAGTGTCATGCTCAGTTTGCAAACAAGGAGTAAACCTTGCTGGGGCAGCTGCTCAAGAGCTGGTTCATCATTGGTCAGCAGGTGGTGAGCAACTGCATTGTGCATCACTTTCTTTGCATATTTTTAATATTATCATAATTATTGTTATTGTTATTACTGTTTTCCTTATCTCTCCTATTAGAATGCCTTTATCTAAACCACATGGTTTTTATTTTTGTTTTCCTTCCCCTTTTCTCCCCTGCTCCACCTGGGGGGAGTGAGTGAGCAGCTGTGTGGTGTTTAGCTACTTGCCAAGATAAAACACAGCAAGTATATTGCTGATTCTTCCTTTCTAAGTTTTCAGAGATCTGGGTGTGACTTGAGATTCAACCTCTTCCTTAGTTCCACATCCATGATCACCCAAAATGCCTACATTCCAGTGAAACATTGCAAATGACTAACAGCAGCAAAAGACTTACAAGAAAACAATTTTCTTGGGGAGGATTTCCTAAGAAGAAAATAATGTTCCCTCTATTTTTCAAAGGAAATTTAAATGGAGAATCTCAACTGCATCAAACCATTACATTTGGGTATTTTATGATAAATATTAACAAAGATGTATTTGTAGTATTTTGTGATTTGTACTACATTTTGCATACACCTGTCAGTGAGCAGCTAGCAGTATTCTTTGGGGATCAGTACTGGAATCATCACTGTTTAATGCCTTCATTAATGACCTGAATGATGGGAAGGAGTATATTTTTGCTAAATTTGTGTTTGATACCAAAATAGGGAGAGCAACATGACTGCTGGCTGCTGCTGCTAAGGATCTGGACAGCCTGGAGAAATGGAATAGAAGGAACCTCATGTTGTTCAAACAGAAAAAAGTGGAAGGTTTTGCATCCAGGAAGGAATGCGCTGGTGAAGCATTATAGGCTGGGATCCAACCTTCTAGGAAGGAACTCCACAGAGCTTATCCATGTAGGGGTCCTGGTGGATACCAAGCTGAATGTGGGCCAGCAGTGCACCATGGTGCAGAGCAAGCCAACAGTCTCTAAGAAATCCAGGTGAGTGATCTTCTATTCATCATCTGGGCATCTGAAGCAGTGTGCTCATCTCCAGACTTCCCAGTTCCATAAAAACTGTGGTAATACTGGAGCAAGAGCAGCCGTCAGTCCCCACCACTGAGCTGGGGAGGAGTCTGGAGAACAGAACAGGGACAAGCTAAGATTGATGTGCTTGATCAGTCTGGAGAGAAGGCAGCTCAGGAATCATGATGAATTCCAGTTGCGTACTCGGAAAAATATTTTTCATAAAAATGGTCAAATATCAGAATCCTTGGGGGCATTCCAGCTCAATGGGACATGGTCCCTGACAACTTCATCTAATTAAACCCCCTTTGGACAGGAGATTGGACTAGATATCCTCCAGAGCTTCCCTTCTGACCTCAAATATTCTATGATTCTTTGATAAAATTCTGCAGTTTACAGCAGCTACCTTCTTAGCCTGGGTATTGATTCCATACTTAAATTTAGGACTGGTGACACACACCATGTAAACCTTTTGAAGACTAAGTAGAGAGGAGTTAAGTGCAGTTTAACAGAAATTAACACTGGTAGAAATGAAAACTGTACTATTCCAAATCTATACTCGAACTGTATTTCAATAACTACTTTGAAAAGTAGAGAAATAAGCAGATATGGCACTTTATTCACTAAATAGCTTACAAATACTATTTTAAAAAACCCAAACAAACCTGTGATTCAGTAACTCCTTTGATGGCAATATCAAGAGTGAAAGGTTATTTTAGCAAGTTGTATTTGTGTGCTTTAAAAATAAATTTTAAAAGGACAGGAAAGACCAAAAAGCTCCAAGTAAATGTACAAAAGAGAAACAAGGTTCTCCAATTTTGACAACTGATCTTAAAAAAAAACCTTATTTTTGTTCTTAATGTTTAACTGAAAATGGAGGATGAGGCATCAAGAACTAAATTAGCTTGGGTGGGGTTTTCTTGTTTTTCAGATATTTTATTACATGAACATGGGGTTTGCCCTTTTAATCAGGTGTAAGATTTCTCTAATATTTTGTCTTCTATATCAGCAGCAGATACATGAGCAAAAAATTAAACTTTTAAGGGAGTGGTGAAATAAAGCTCCCTTCATGTTAGATAGCATATTTCCCTTGCACTAGTAACTGGCTTTAGCCTTGTAGCCTGGAATGTTAATTATTTTAGATGTACTGTTAATTAGAATAATTCCATATGTTATTGCAGCCCTGCTACACCCCTTCTTCTATAGCGGAGATGTGTAATTTCCTGTGGCAATGAGTTCTTCAGGCTAATTGTACATTTTGTAGATAATTATAATTGTAGATAATTTTGGGTTTTTATCAGTTTTGACTGTTCTCCTTTTCAATTTTGTTAGATGCCCTTTTATTCAAATATTTGAGACAGTCAGAGGAACAGCTTTTAAATTTACTTAAACAAGCCCATGCTCATTCTCATAATTTTTGCAAACTCTCTTTTGTTCTCCCATTTTACACAAGATATACACAATGTCTGCCTGATTCATCCCAGGCAAAAATAGATGAACTTCATCATCCTGTGGTTCACTTTCTGAGTCAATCAGATATAATTCAGCTCTGGTTCAGAAGTTATAGGTCTTTTGCATAACCTGACCTAATATGTCTTGCCAGCTAATTACCAAAGTCTGCAATGAATAAGCAGACACAATCCATACTGATGAAGTCTTAGAAGCAACAGAACTAAATTAGATTGAGTCCATTCACATTTACTACACCAGTCCAAGTTCAGAGCCAGGGTATAACAAGCCTTCCCTTATAAACTCCTCAACATCAAACCCTGTATTCAAATAAACTTAATTAATATAACATCAATTAGAAACAACTCAGTTAACCGGAGAAGCCCTGAAATTGTGTAAGAAATTTTCGTCCCAGATTATTTCTCTTTGACAGGACACTTAATATTTAGCAAAGCAAAATACTTGTATTTGCTTCCCATGGCAAACTATTTTTTAACGAATGAAATCCATATGTGGTCACTTGAAATTTTGTGTTTAGAAATATTGCTGCTGAATCCCTTTGGAGCTGTTAGGGAGATTCCACACCCTTCATCACTCAGGCAATTCTTTCCAAGCAGCACGTTAAAGTTGTTAATTGGGGTCATGATGCTGCAGTTCAGAAGTGAAAAAACATGGATTACATTCATATCTCCATTTAATCAGCAATTGTCCTCACCATCACTTTAGAACACTGTTTCTCTTAAACCAATATATCTGTATACAATTAAAACATTATATAAATATATCAATCATATGTTTATATGCTAAAACCCACTAAGATAAAGGCAATAATGACAAAATTCTAGAACTGACAATTTCAGAACTCCAGATTAGGATATGAGCCTTCATAGGAGCTTCCTGCTGTAGTTATTAAAGCATTTATCTGAAGAAAATGGAAGCACAAATTCCTTGATCATTGTAAGGCAGCATCTTCATAGGCCATTCTAAAAGCAGGTCAACACTTTGCAGAAAGTCTGTGTTAACCCAATTTTCAACAAGATCATAGAAATAACCTTAAAAGAAAAAATTACGTCATTAAACATGGAAAACTATATAAGCAGATAGCTTATATGAACTCCTGTGTATTACCATGGCAGAGATTTTGATAAACTAAAGAGCAGCCATGTTGCTATTACAATCACTAGATGATTATTTGCCCCATTTGAGCAGAAATACCTGACACTGCACTGAGCACATCTGAACTACACTGACCAATGAATACAAAAGGCAGAATGAGGCAGTCACTGTGTGTGCTAGAGGCTAAGAAACATGGTGATTAGTGTAGTTTATTTCCCCACAGTCTGACTGAAGTCTAGATAGATCATGCAGGAGCAGAAGGCAGAATATTACTTCTTGTGATCTAGGACAATTTTTGTTACAATCCAGCCTACAGTGAGGAACAATCTGTGAAAAATAGATGTCTTTCATCCTATTTTACTAGTAATTTTTACTAGTAATTTTTTTTAAGATTAATACATTGCAAGGAAAGACAAGATTTTTTTATACCTCCTAGAAGGCCATAAACTGAAAGGTTAAATCATTTGAAGGATTTAGCCAAGAGAAGAAGTGCTAGAGAGGAGTCAAGAATAAAGGGCTGTATTTGTCAGTGTGGAATAAACAAGTGAAACACGTAGCCAATTGTTCCTCTGAGCCACAGTCTCTGGGAAGAAGGGTCCCATGGCTTTTCATTCCACCAAGTTCCTGTGGGAGAGGAACTGTTGTCTTGCACAAGAGCAGCTGCTCCCAGGTCTCAGTCCCCACATTTCATGGAATGCATTTACACCACCTGGTGGAATGGCCAATTCCCAGTGGTTAGCACACACCATGCATTTCCTATTTGAAAGTTTTCCAGTGCAATGTGATTTTTCTATCAGTTGTTTCATCTTTGTCTTGAGGACCACAGCAGCCAAAGATTACAATGGAGATAACAGCATTATTTGCAAGGACACAGGAAGGGAATCTCTGCTCTTCCCAGCAGGAAAATAAAACTTGTTTAAGCTATTAGACAAGGATATGAAAGTTCCTGGGATGCCATCATGGCTCTGCAGATACCATTATAAGCTAATTCATTTACAGACAGAATATTCACTGGGGCTTTCTATTGACCTAGAAAGGCCATGGGATGCAGAGCAGTGAAGGAAAAACCTCCTGAGGCTCTCACAGATGCCTCTAACATCAGCAAATCAGCCTTCCACATTTACCAGTTTAAGTTAACCTCTCTCTGGGGCACATTGTGGTGGTTCTGCTGCACACCCATGACTGAATATCACATTTCAGCTGGGGAAGGGTGTCCTTTCAAACTACTCTTTTGTTAATTTGATAATGCTCTTGCATTTTTCTTGTATTCAACAAAATCACATTAGAACACATCCAAGGAAAAGGTCTGATTTTGTCAGTGATAAGAGAGTCGAGCACTGAGATTCAGTTTTTAAGGCGATAAATTTTTTAATGCTGGTAATACAAACTGGAATTACACATGTTAAGGTAATTAAATCTCATGCTTCCAGGAAAAAAATGTCTCTGTCCTACTGGTAGTCCTGGATATGTGATTTATTGAACAGATGTATCTGTATCAAACACTGCTGAGCACAGAGCAATGGCTTGATGAATCTATTATGTCCCCTGAAGGGGAAATCACCACTCTTTTGGTTTGTGCTACTCACAAGTTACATTAGCATAACAGATCAGACAGAGCAGAAGGCAACTACTGCTTTGGGAATTGAAGGCCAGGATCACATCCAAACTACAAGGCTTATTAGTGGAACAAGCAAACATCAAATCAGCATCTGCCAGGCCTGATGGGATTCACCATGGGATGCAAAACTGGGAGTCAACATATTCCTTGGCATAGATCAAAAACTCATTAAAATCAGAGATGTCACCAAAAGACCAGAGGAAATCTAAGTGTGGTGCCAAAGTTAAAGTATGAAGAGATGAGAGTAATAGACCAGAAAATTTGGCTTCTGTAGCCGTAAACATGTTGGAATGAATCTTTCAGTAGAGATAAGGTGGTTATTAAAACAAATCCAAAGGGGTAAAATGATACAGTGGCAACAGCTCAATGTTTGCCATGTCAATAACAAAGGAGCAGCTATGACCCTCTGTTTTGCTTTTGCTCCATTGAGTTGACTACAGACACTGACTTTACATTGGTCTTTGCCATAAATAACAGAAAAACACAAGAACAATGATTTTCTGAAGAGGGGAGATATGATAATAGAAAAGCAGCACATTTTGGTGGGATTATTTTAAATAACACATATGTATCACATATACATATGTATGTAACATTCATATATGCAAATACTAGATAGTATGCATTATTTATCACAGAAAATATCAGATTAAAGTATCTAATCAACTGGAGGACACAGATGGAATTCAGCATAGCAAGCAAGAGTTGTGGACAGAGCTGACAGGAGTACAACTATAAGGCAATAAAAGACCCTTTTTCAGTTTTTTCTTTCTTACTTATATTTTCTACATATTAGAAAGCAAAACTGATACCTACAATATCAATGAGTACACTCCTCTCTTACAGTATATATTGCTCTTGAATTTCAGGATTTTCTGTATCACAATGGATAGAATTATCAGGGGAGCAGTGAATCAACCAGTATTCATTTATGTCCTCCATTTCTTCTGACAATTATTATTAAAGGGGAGACACTGGAAAATATATATATTCACTGAGACCTGATTGCAAATGGAATGAGCAAGTTTTATTACATTACAGAGGTACATTCCTAATAGGAATCCATACTTGAAGAAAAATTAACTGAGCCAGTAAGTGAATCAGCATCAATCTTCTCCTTTCTGTAATATTAATAGAAATTACAAAAGGCTCATGTTAGAAATCACTTTCAGAGACAGAAATAGATATTGCTCTGCTAAATGGATGTTCCAGGCAAACAGACTATTTTAATCATGGTATAAACTGCTGCCTCCTTGAAAAACTCAGGGTAAACCTTGAGGGTATCCTTGTCACTAGAACATATGGCTTATGGTTCTGCATCACCATCTTCTAAAAACACACCATGAGAGGTCCTTTCTCGTTTCAAGCATTCATTTTTTATTATTACTGGAAAAGAACAATGATGCATTATTTTCCTATGTATAATTTTATCAAGCAGCTGGATCTGTTTCATAGAAGTTTGCACCACACAAAGTAAAGCCACTAAGAGATGCCTAAATAAAAGATGATGAAATTTACCAATAAATATTAGAGAGGTAGAAGCAGAGGGCTTGAGGGTGTTTCTGGTAGTGGCAGATATAAAACCTTTTAAGGGAAGAGGTGAGCCAAGGTGCAAGAGGGTTTCTGCTAGAGTTTATTCAGTATAACAATACTATTCCCAACTTTTCCTTATATAATACTTGAAGACATTAGGAGAAAAAAGCTGATTTGTTGTCTCAAAAGACAGGCATCTACCAGCTTCAGAAGCTCAGCTCCAAACTGCATGTATCATGAGCAAATTTACACGAGGTAACATACGGTAAATGTCTAGGAAACAGAAAAAGTCAAAATTGCTCATAATAGAAATTGAATCAGCTTCCATATCTCTGAATTTGCAGAGATATTTAGCACCAAGACCTTCTTCAACTTACATAATGTCTTTTGAGAGGAGAAATATCCCTGGGTGTTTTCCCTTTTCATAATGTCAGAACAGGCAAATGGATTTTCCTTTCTGGTTCTGGGGGAGGGTGAGCTGGAAGAAAGAAGATTTGGAACAACATAAATTTCACATTTACTCTTTAAAAAAGACTTATGCTACCCAAGCATAAGTCTTCAGATCCTGATCAAATATCACCCAAGGAAGGCTTTTTTTTCCCTATAAGATGTTGGTCTGTCCTTTCTGATCCTGATGGATCATTCATGTTTTAGGGTTGGGAGGATGAACTAACATGAAAATATATGAAATATTATAATATTAGGTAACATCTAGATAATGCCAGTGTAATGATGCATAGATATTCACCTCCAGTATAGAAATGAGGTTTTTTCCCTGCTTTATGTTTGTCTTTTTTAATCCCTTGAAAATTACCAGTGATTTGCATCAGTTACTTCTGTAGAATGGTATTTTTTAATACTCATTTCATTCGTGCAACTATAAACCAAGAAGATTTTCTAGGATTTGCTTAAGTTGAAGCTTCTTAGAAAAAAAAAAAAAGGCAGGGAGAGAATGGGAACAGAGGAATTCCAGTTACTCAAATTCATTTTTCTCCTTAGGATAAAACATCATTTCATGAGCTCTATGCTGGGTGGTCAGCCACTCATTTGACCTGGTCTGAAGGGAGACTACAAATGGAGAACAGGTTGAAATTAATGCCTGGTTGACTAATGTATTATCTTTATGTGATTATTGCACATTGATGGATAGCTGACTGAACACATTACCTGTAAATGAATATTTATTTCTATGGGATTGTCATTAATGTCTTATAGTAAGTTGAATTGAAGCTTGGAGGTTTTTGCTGGGGTGCTTTTATTGTTTAAACCTAAACAGTCATTGTTGGAACCTGTGAAGGCTTTGAGCTATACTAACCTGGAGAATTCAAAACTTTGAACTATTACAAGTCTGCAGCAACCCTGAGGGAAGAATATTCATCTAGGAAAAACATAGAGAACACAAAGACTGGGAGATACTAAGATTGGTATACCCATAAAGGTAATCAAAACAGCAACAGCAGAAGACCTTTTCAAAATTGTAGCTAGTTTTAAGCATCATTTAGTAGAACACTGGCATGGCTGGGTAAGAAAAAAAGTATAAATCAGACCCATCTAGAGGGATTTCAAACAGTATGTTTCTCCCTCATATTTGCAGGCTACTAAAAACATCCATACTGATTTGGATAGCTTCTATTGTCCCAGCCCTTACCCAGTCCATTGCTTGTGTCACGGCAAGGAAGGGAGGCAAAAAAGTTTAGCCCTCTTTCTTTGAGAAAAGGGGCTCACATGATTCCAGTACTATTTTCTAGGACTGCTAGGTTCTTCTCTAGTCACATTCCAATGTATTGTTTAAATGTGGCAAAGAATGGTTTAAAACAACTAACATTGTGTACTTTTTTGACTTTTAAGTGCTCAGATGAAAGGACGTTTCACATCTTTGCAAAACACAAGATACACACAGGGGAAAACACTACCAAATTATGAATTGCTTCAGACACAACTCACAAACAGCAAATTCAAGGGCGATTAAGCTTCATTAGCTCTGATTCCTACAAAACTGCTTCTTTATTGCTTCTCTTTTTAATAGGTACTTATTTTTACAGATACTAAGGTGTGCTGGATTTCTCACGAATTTAAGCCTGTTGAAGACAGCATGAGTGTGTCCATTGGCTCCAAAGGTTTTCAGACAAAGCCCCAACACAGCAGGGGAATGACAGATTCCAGGATCCAGAGATGTTTCTCTGTGAAATATACAGTTTGTTTCTGCTACTGCTCTCTTATTGTTAACATTACAGAAGATTTATATATCACACTAGCAGTCAATAGAAACGGCAATCAAAAGGTAATGATGTATTTCCTAGGAGCAGGAATGTGGGGCTTTCACACTGTCTGCCTTCAGGGTTTCTAACTTAACAGTTCAGTCTTGCTGAGTTTTATATTCCCCCATTGTTAAAGATCATTGTTGCCCTCTCCACAGAGAATACTAATAGAAACCCCCCTATGAACTAACCCTTCAAATGGATTTCTTCCTCTTCATAGACCACATGAAAGTTGGATGGCATTTAAAAATAGCATGAACTTTGCCTTCGAGAAGCTGGCATAGCTCCTGAAGATAATGTGAAAGAACAGCCTCCAGAGCTTAGCCTTGCATGGCCTCCCTTTGTGTGCTTTTGGGATTCAGGCAAGTTAGTTTTTGATACTCCACCTTTTTATGTGCTTGCCGCTGGGTATTTAGCATGGACACAAATATTACAACCATCCATAAATTCACTCCTCTGCTTCCTACAGCCAGCTCTGAGTTTTGGCTCAATGAGCCCCTGGCATAGAGTATTCCACAGCCAAACTAAGTGCTTTTACTACTTTTCTTCTAACAGCTGGCAATCCGTCTATTTACCGAAGTCCAAACAGCTCTCTAACATTTTGACAAGACACATATAAGCACATGTCTTCATGACAGCCATCCAGAAGACATGGCCATCAGTCACAAGATATGAAGCTTTAGGCAACCCAACTCCCTGATCACCAGTTCTCACAGTACCCTGTCATGATTCCTGATTTCTGTAATACAGAGTAAAACAGAAATGAGGGGCTGCTAAGTTTTGTTTCCACTGTTTAAATCCAAGGCACCTAACAGAAGTTCATTGTTACTTTTTCTGCTCATAACTATAGTCTTCCACTATGGAAGAGATAATACAGGTCTCTTTCCACTAATGGCCTGTAAGACTGATACTACATAGTTTCCTCAAGATAAGAATACTTTTCTACTACTGAAAAGCCTAATTATAATTCAGACTTCTTACCATTTCTTATTGTAAATATGTAGGAACAAAACTGTCGTCAGAAATTGATGGACAACACCTACTGAAGTCACTACCAGCTATACAGGTGTAAAATTCCTAACAAAAAATTTTTTAAGCATTCTACATAAAAGTCAAGATATTATACTGCTTGCACACCTGTCAGTGAGTCAGGGACTGGGTCAGTAATGGCTGATGGCAGAATTAAGTAGATGTATTCAAATGCTTGTTACTTATGTCAGTGATTCTAGCTGAGGCTAGTCCTGCAGGAAAGTGAAACTCCACTCAAACAGGATTGACATATTTTTCCCTCAGGTATATAGCCATAGGCTATACTTTAGCTTTCCTGCGTGGACAAATTACAAAAGAGGCAGGAAATGATCTGGAGATGTTCCCTAGTCTTGCCCCAAGTTCCATCAGAACTATTTACACCAGTGTTACCTGTACCTAATACCTTCTCTTGATAAAAATCCCTCAAATTCCCAAAATAATATATTCCCTGTGCCTCTATTGCCAGCTCTTACCTACAAAATTCATGGCATAAGTCTTAATAATTCTATATAAAGAAACAAAGTCTTCTCACCTGACCAGGGTCATCTGTCAAATAAAATAAGAATGGAGTCATCTGCCAATTTGACCTGTGGGTAACCATCAAGGTTCTGAGTAATCTGTACACTCACCAAAGCCAGAGGCTGATAGGAGTCTTATACTTTTCAAAACTTGTGTCCCAGGGAAATAAAATAAAACCATTTGGCATGGCTCAGCCAAGGACTGTGTTTACACTGCCTGTAAATAGCTCGCAAGGAAGCAGAATCCTGACAGATTACTGTGGAATTCCTTGCAGCTCCAGCCAAAATTAAAAAAATCACAGAGAAATGAGGTAAGAACACACCTCTGAAGGTCACCTTGTCTAACACTCCCTATGTAGAGTAAGGTCAAATAGAGCAAGTTGTGCAGGGCCATGTCCATTTGGGTTTTGAATACCGCCAGGGTGGGTAACTCCACAATATCTGCCAGCAATCTGTTCCTGTCTTCAATCACGTTTATAGTAAAAATGTTTTTTTCTTATTTAGGCAACATCCTAGAAATAGGATAAGCAATTGATCTGAATTATTAAAGGAATTGGTTATAAAAATGTCAATAAAAATAAGCTAATATAAAGGAGTATTTCTGCCAGTATATTAGAGGGATAAATCACAGCTAAAAACCAAGTCAGAGCTGCAGTGTGTCAGTAAACTGAGATTTATATACTATCAGAAGCAAACAGCCTGGAAATCTATGGCAAAAATAATGCTCTAATACACATGCTGACCCCAAAGAAATCTCCTTCTGCTATGCTCAAAACCTTGTTCATGGGCAAAAGGAAAACATACCTAAGGCAAAATTTTATTCTTAATATAAATGAAGCCTTAACAGTCTAATTCAAGAATCATTATTACTCTAGATATAATTTACACAGAAAACTAAAGAACACATAGTAACTGAGTTAGAAACCTCAGTTACAGTAATATTATTATTTAAACTTTAACAAACACTCTTAAATTTTTTTTCCCCGAAGAAAAAAGATACCTCTTCTCCCAGGAAACAAGTAACAGGACAAGAGGACATAGCCTAAGTTGCAGCAGGGAAGGTTCAGGTTGGATATCAGGACGCATTTATTCATGGAGGGGTTGTCAAGCACTGGAATGGACTGCCCAGGGAGGTGGTAGAGTCACCATCCCTGGAGGTGCCCAAGAAACGACGGCGTGGTACTCAGTGCCAGGTTCTGTTTGATAAGGTGGAGATCAGTCAAAAGTTCTACTCGATGATCTCAGAGGTCTTTTCCAATCTGAATTATTCTGTTCTTCTGTGGTTCTTTAATTTACATAATTTTTCACTTTTACACATTAGATACTGTTTCTTTATACTTTTTCTTATCCCTAAACTCTGCTTTTCTCAACTGGGGGTCTTGAGTTTCATTAACTACTATTATTGAGCTGTTTATAGGGTCAGCCTGTTCCCATCTCTAATAATCCCATTCCTGCACTTCTCTGCATCATACAAATTGCCTCCACTTCTCAAGGCTTGTGTTTCTCTACAGAACATTAAGGCCATAAATATTTTACCTTATGTGAAATATTTATTTACATTTTGTTTCTGCCAGCTACCTAAAAGTAGGGGGATATCATTGAAAGATAAGGAAGTGATGCAACTCAGCCATTTACACCTGGTCAATAAAAGGAATTGATGTCAAGGTTAAATGAAGTCAAACAAAGCTGTAAGAAGGTCAGACCAAGTTCACATAGAGGAAGCCTGACAAACCTCCCTCCAAGACCTTGAAAACTCTGCAGGAATCCTGTGTCTCTAAGTAGCAATGGTGTAATACAGAGCCACACAGGCACACTTGGAGGGGATGACTGTGCTCCTGAGGTGCAAGCACATCAGGTTCAGAGCTGTAGAAGGTCCTTTTAACCTTCATACTAGGGCAAGTTATCTTTACCTACCTCTCTATCTTGCCCAAGGTGCTAGTAATAGAGGCTTCTGACATTTCAGCTCTAATTCTTTAAAATATCATATTTATTCACACATAATTATACGCAGGTTTGAAATAGAGTCCTAAAACACCATCCATTCCCACTTGTATTGTCTACACAGATTATGCTCTAATGAGATGCATTTTGAGGAATAACACACTGCATCTGTCTAGTCTGTCTGGGCTAAATCTGTCTTGAGCCAGCTATCTGTGCTATAGAATAATGAGAGGTAAAACCTGCATTTTTGGGTATTTTCTCATGAAGATTTAATGGCATTTTAATAGATAAAAAGACCAAAATATCCTCATATGACAGTGTAAAATTTACTTGTTATTATGTCAGAGTGCATAATAAAAAGAGCACTGGTCTGCGTGAGGACACACAGCTCCACAGGGCTCAGTGGCATTATACCCCTCGACTAAATTCCACCTTTCTGGAGAAGTGCTAGCAGAGTGCTCTGAGATTAACTGAAAAAAAGCAATATAAAATTTCTTAACATGATCATGGATAGATTTTTTTTCTTTGTGATTGGCTCCTCACTGGAAGAACCTCAACTGTTAAGACCAGAGGTGATCTGTAAGCTATGCTTCAAAAAAAAAAAAAAAATCAAAACCAATCAACCAAGCAATCAAAAAACTCCAGAAACAGGTTATACATATTTGTTTTTATTTGCAGATTCCTATTCCCTGTGAATATTGTTTAAAGAATGTAAAGGACATATCTCTTCAGAAGTAGAATAGGCAATTTCAGAATATTGGTATGTATACCAAGCTCTCTAATTAGTTAGCATTCTGATTACAGATATATTTTTATACACTATAAGAGAAATTTTCCCCATAATAACGTGACAAAATAATAAAATATGATCAAAATATCTTGCAAAGTCATTATTTTCCATCTGAAAATGCTGACTCCATTCAGTAAAAACATTTAAAAATCATACAGCAATTTTCCTAATTTTCACACTTTGATATAATTAAAAAAGTTTTGAGTGATATTATTCTGACATTGAGGATTTATTACAGAACATATCATGGAAGTTAAAACAATGTAGATGAGTATAAATGAAATCTCTTCTGAAGTGATCTGTAAGAAAAAAACAAAACCAAGACAACAGCTCTTCATTTGAGATGAAATAAAATCATAAAAATTACATAAATTACTGTGGGACAGAATTTTTATTTTCAAGCTCATATTAAGTGTTCTATTAGTTTGTCAAACAATATTTGAATCTTGGACTTAGAATAGGTAAAGTTAATCCAAGTGTTCTCGTAAATAGTATTAGTATTGGTCTCAAAGTATACCACTTTCCCCAGATACCTAATTTCCTTGGAAGAATAATTATTCTTTCATAGAGATTAAACTCTTTCTAAAGTTATTAACTGCAATCTCCAAAGACATTTCAATTTTTCTTAACCAATATTAATTTAAAAATATAGATTGGCAGTGATTTTCAGAGACTGACTAAAACCAGCAAAAAGAAATTCTCTGAAAAAGAGAGGTGAAACATTTTGGTTTAGACATGACAAGAAATTCTCCATTAGATCTGTTCATTATCTTGGCTTGGTTCATAGTGAACTTCTAACCTGTGAGAGGAATAGGAAAATTTCTCTAGGTTTTTCATACCTATTTTTAAATAAAACAATATTTATCAGAAGTTTTTAAATAAAAAGGTTGGTCATCTAACAAGAAAAACTATTTCTGTTACTGCATACTGAGATAAAAAAGATCATTTTGGATCTTGCATGCATCACGACCACAATATCAGCTTTTTAGAAGGTAACTTGTACTGAAAATGGGCAATGGTGCTGTTTATGTACTAAGAATGGGATTTTCAAAGGTAACTCGCTTGCCTAAATCCCACTGAAATCAAAAGGGCCTATAGATTCCAAGTATGTATTTTCAAGTACTTCCTTGCACTCTTGGGAGGCATTCAGTCCATCTGACTTCACATCTGACTTCACCCATTCTGGAAAGTAAATATACATCTTGTATTCAGTGCAGCCAGTGGATCAGTAGGCCTCCTAACTCAGGTATTTAAGATTCACTGATGTAAGGGTTTAAAAACCTTGTAGTTTTATGGGAAATTGGCTCAGAGCTGAATATCCAGACATTCAAATAAAAAAGCTGTAAGCGAGTAAAAGTACATTCTGATTGGTTGTGTTCAACCACAAATGATAAAATTTATTAAATTAGAAATTATTTTAGCTGCTATTGCCAATATGATATTTGAGTATGATCTAACAGAACTATTCCAATTTTAAAAAGGTGTTTTTTCACAGACACTGAAGCAGGTGATGTGCATCTCTCTACCTTTCACTATCCTGCCAAGCACCTACATGGTACAAGGAGACACATGCACATTTGACCTGAGAATAGAGGTCCAAATCCATTGTCAATATCAAAATAAGGGCTCATCTTTGATGACCATATTTTTTATGCCTATATTGCAATGGAAGATGTATTGAGAATAAGCCACATGGAATAAAAGCATAAAGCATAATAAAAATTACAACTTAAGTACTATAAATGGTGGAATTACTGACATAGCTAAAGATATTAATATGGAAAATTACCTCTTAAGAGGAATAAACCACAAAAAATATTAAGAGTTTTTCTTTATAAAATATATTTATGCTTGTTCTGTGTTCAGCAGAGGCTGAGAATAGACTGACTGAAAGAGTCTGAATAATGATAACAGAAATTTAATTATATGAAAGTACCCCACAGTTAGTCTTTCGATATACTTTAGACTACCAAGCCTGAAAGATCAAGAAAAAAGGTTTAGTTAAAACAAAATGAACAATTATCAGAATCTGAGAGCAATGGAGATGTCAGCTAATACAGCAGAATATAGACTATCTAGTTCTTCTAGAAATAAACTGGAGATGGGAAGTTGAGGGAATAGTCCAGTATACTACAAAATCAGGGAACTGATGATGTGAAAGTTGGAGGAAGGGAAAGGTGGCACTGACAATGACATTGAACAGCGGTGTTCTTTTCTCAGGAAATAAAAGAAGAAGAGTAGAGACAATAGACCTGAAGAAAATAGCAAACTCAGTTTATAACTTTGGAAAATATGTAAGAGTCTATAGCTGAAGAACCAAAGCCACAGACATTTAAGTTAGGTGTCATTGAGGGCTGATGATGTCCTGGGGGCATCAGGCTCAGCATGGCCAGTCGGGCAAGGGAGGGGATTGTCCCACTCTGCTCTGCACTGGGGCAGCCTCACCTTGGATAGATATTGTGTGCAGTTTTGGGTGCCACAACAAAAGACATTAGAGAACATCCAAAGGAGGGCAACGGGGATGGTGAGGAGACTCGAGGGGAAGTTGTATGAGGAGTGGCTGAGGTCACTCAGTCTGTTCAGCATGGAGGAGACGATATAAATCCTCATCACATTCTACAATTTCCTTGTGAGAAGAGGAGGGGTAGCACTGACTTCTTCTCTCTGATAACCAGTAACATGGCCTGAGGGAATAGTCTGAAGCTGTATCAGGGGAGGTTTAGGTTGGATATCAAGAAAAGGTTCTTCACCCATAGGGTGTTTGGGAACTGGAAGAGGCTCCCCAAGGCAGTGGTCACAGCACCAGCCTGACAGAGTTCAAGAGGCATTTGAACAATGCTCTCAGGCACATGGTGTGACTCCTGGGGATGGTCCTGTGCAGGCCAGGAGTTGGATTTCAATGCACCTTGTGGGTGCCTTTCAACTAAGAATATTCTATGATTCTGAAATCTTTTTTACTATAAGGTCATGTAAACATGAGGACAGATCACCTAGGGAGATTTTAGTCTCTCTGTCACTGGAGATTTTTAAAAGCAGCTCAGAGAATCATCTGTCAGGAAAGACAGAGATATGGCTGATCCTTCCTCTGGAGTGGCCATGCCAGACTTCCTAAATTCTCTCTCTTTGATTTCTTTGATTTTTATGGTCTGTGTTAATTAGCTTCCCAAATCCTTCTTTGCCCTCTTTTTGCTGTATTCTCCTTAGGGAATATATGTCACATGAAATAAAAATGTATTCCTTCACTGGAGCCTCTTTTGCTCTAAATTCAGCAGTTACAAAATCAATACCAGTTAGATAGAAGTGAAACCTTTCTGCCTTCCTTTCCCCAATCAACTCTGTTTAAAGAAAAAGGAGGGCTATTACACTACATATAAAATATTGATCTAAAAGATACTAAAAGTGCATAATGCATGAGAAAAGCTGAGATTTCTGTTTTGAAAAAGTCTAGCAAGAATTTTTTTTAAATTTTGTTATATAACAGTCCTGTTTATTGTCATTTTATTTTACACTTGGAATATGCATGAGCAACCCTCAAATGATTCCCCATAAAGCAATATGGGAAATATTTAAAATGCACAGTGAGCTGCTAAGCCATGTCTCTTTGCAAACACCTAGCTCTCAGTCCTCAATCCATTTCTTTCAGTTTCAGCAACTTTCACTAGAACTGGGATTTAGGTCACCAATGCCATTCCAGTGATGGGGGTGATTTTATTTGATCAGGAGGAAAAGCTGATAAGGAGGACTGTCAAATGCATCTTGCAATACTGCAAGCCTAGCAATATTGATGGCAGGCAGTCTCACCTAGTAGGAAAAGGTATTCAGTGGGGCAATTCCCTCCCACAAAAATCTGTGTTTTCAAATGTATTATTGTACATAAATGTCTTCAGTTAGCTAAAACAAAGCATCAAACACATTTTATTTAATGTTAGCTC
Source organism: Polioptila caerulea (assembly GCA_013397295.1). Lineage (NCBI taxonomy): Eukaryota > Metazoa > Chordata > Aves > Passeriformes > Certhiidae > Polioptila > Polioptila caerulea. The sequence goes on from VYXF01008385.1 coordinate 1,203,429, forward strand.
TCAAAATAAACTTAGTCAATTACTGTTCAGGCATGTTAATTTTGTGTGCCTGCCTCCAGAGTAGAATTTAATATTACACAAAGACTTGGGAAAATGTTAGAATAATTATTGGAGAGATTCCCAATCTCTCCTATGCTGAAAAACTACCCTACTTAATAAACTACATAGACATATTCAGTATTGTTTACTTCACCAAGACAATGAGTCTTGAATTTTTCTGAAAAGCACCGAGAAGGATGATTGAATCCTTCTCATGATTTCTCTCCAGCTCCTACATGCACTTGCATAGGCAAAGAGTGACGGTAAGCAGGAAGCTTCTCCTTCAAATTGCTCTTGTCTAAAAGGACTCAAACACTCCTTTTCAACTGACTTTTAGAGGACAACAGCAAACATCATTCCCCCATGAATGAAGACTATTCTTACAGAAGTGTGCCAGACTTGCTGTTCTGAGAAAATCCCTCATGTGAGGCAGCACAGGAGTATCTGGTCTCGGGATCACAGTCAAGCTTAAGCATGACAAAGAGGCCAAACTGCTCTGCTATTGCCTCAGGTTCATCAAACTGAAAACTTAGACAGCTGCTGGGGTTGCTCACATTAAGAACTGGGTGGCAACATAGCAGTAGTTTTTGGGGTTGAATTCTATTTCAAACCTACTCCAGGAACGGACATGGATCTTTAACCTGTAATCATGACAGGACAGATAACACAATCTTGACTTTTCTGGCTTCTAGTCAATTGAAATCTTTATCTTACAGGAGCCAATTTATGCTTTTGAAATCTGAAATAACTGTTCTAGATGTTACATGTTTGGGAAAAGTCTATGCTGTTTTGTGGGCATAGATGGGACCAGTTCTCTTCAACATCTTCATTAATAACTTGGACACAGGATTTGAAGGGATACTAATCAAGTTTGCAGATGATGCAAAAGGAGAAGCTGTTGACTCCCTTGAAGGCAGAGGGGGCCTGCAGAGGGACTTTGATATATGTCTGAGCAATCACCAACCATATTAAAATTATCAAGGGGAAATGCTGAAAGCTGCACCTGGGATAGAGCAGCCATAGATGGATGTGCAAAGTGGGGAGAAAGAGGTTGGAAAGTAATCCAGCAGAAAGGCACCTGGGGGTCCTGGTCAATGGCAATCTGAGTACAAGATAGCAGTGCCCTGGCAGCCAGGAGGGCCAGGAGTGTCCTGGGGGGCATCAGGGACTGCATGTCCAGCTGGGCAAGGGAGGGGATTGTCCTGCTCTGCTCTGAGCTGGGGCAGCCTCACCTCTGTGCTGGGGGCAGCTTTGGGCTACAATAGAAGAAAGACATTAAACTGTTAGTGAGTGTCCAAAGGAGGGCAATGGTGACGGGGAAAGGCCTTGAGGAGAAGCCACATCAGGAGTGGTTGAGGTCACTCGGTCTGTTCAGCCTGAAGAAAAGGAGACTGATAGGAGACCTCATTGCAGTCTGCAACTTCCTCAGGAGGAGAAGAGGAGGGGCAGGTACAGATTCCTTCTCTCTGGTGACCAGTGACAGGACCCAAGGGAATGGCCTGAAGTTTTCCTGATTTCCAACGTAAACCAGTGAAGCTTTAGGTTGGATATCAGGAACATTTTCTTCACCCAGAGGATGGCAGGCCACTGGAACAGGCTCTCCAGGGAAGTACTCACTGCATCAAGCCTCATGGAGTTCAAGAAGGGTTTGAATAATGCTGTCAGGCACATGGTGTGACTCTTGGGGATGGGTCTGTGCAGGGCTGGGAGTTGGATTTCGACGCACATCATAAGTGCCCTTCCAACTTAGAATATTCTGTGATTCTATGAATTTGCAGCTTCACTAATTCAGTTTTGCTATTGGCTTTAATAGAATTATTAAACCTTTGGCTTACTTTTTAGAGGAGTGACTTAGATTCTTCCTCTCTAATAAGAGAGGTGCTACTTTAAAATCTCTGCACTATACAGAGATCTTAGCATGGTAGATCATAGTTGAAGTTTAGTTTCTAATCCTAAAAAAACCCATATAATATGCTTAAATATAAGAATGTGAAGCATTACAAAGGTGTTTCTCACTCTGGACTGAATTTTCCACTCTCTTCCATGCTGCTAATTGCAATAATCTGGTGTCTTGAAATCTTCATGATTCAGTTTGCTCTTTTTAAAATATGAACTAGATTTGTGAACTTCATAGCCGTGTTATCAAGGGTAACTAAATTTCATTTCAGGATAAACTTGTACTGAGATCGTGGGCTGTAAATCATCATATAAGAAAGAATTTTCAGAGTTTTAAATACTAAAGTACATGGCTGGACTTTTAGAGATGGTTAGAATTAGCACTGGAAACTTGAGGCCACCAGAAATTCTCTTCATCTGAAAGATACATAAAAAAGTTTAGGTCTTTGATTACCCTTCCTTACACATGGATTTGCATTTCTACATGTAGACTGTCAGATATATTGGTTTTGCATGTTCACAATCTTGAAGATTTTTTTTTAAGACTTACAGAGTTGTGTGTCTGAGCATTGGTGAGCAGGACTGAGTCTTGATAGAAAAGATCAGCTTAATTTTCTTCTTCATCTGTTTTCATTTTCCCATTTTTGCTTGAGGGATTCATCCCCCATTTTATTACAACTCTGGCAATTTATTGCAAAGTTTTGGTAGATTTCCTCAGTAGAATTCAGTTATTGCAAGTTGTAAACTGATGTTTTTACATCCACATTTTGACACTGACTTTTACAGAACCATCTAAATGACCATTGCTTTGAGATTGAGCTGGAAAAAATACACTACAATACCAGACTTTAGTTCTGGTTGAGGAAATTGTTTGACAGAGACAGAATGATCCCATTGTCTAGGGACTAAGTCCTCACCTGAGAGGAAAATCACCTCCTTCTTTGTAGAAGTAATTTAATAGAAGTGACTGGCAGAGAGCCCTCTGTCTCCTCCATTCTCAGTGGTGTATGCTGTCTCAGCTGAGAACTTGGGGAACACATCTTGCTCTTAGAGATTAACACGTCACTAAATATTTCATGTATAATGGCACAGCTTCCATGGGAAAGACTGAAAGCTATCCCACCAATCTGCTGATAAGCTGTGTGTCAAAGCAATCCCCAAGGAAGTAAAAGTTTGGACATCTCCAAGCAAATTCAGGAATGGAATATGTATCTGCCATATCCTGTAGAAAAAACCCAAGCTGCCAAGTATCAGATGAAAAAGGGGCTGCACATCTGCTGCTGCTTTTTTTTAGGACCAAACCCAGCAATTATGGTTTGAAAATTCCTTACTGATGCCTCCTGCAGACAGCCTGAGGGAATTCTGCACTGCTGAGCTGAATATGAGTTGTATAAATCACACCACAGTAGATGAAAACATCTAGTTTTTAAAAATATCTAGGCACATAAAGGTGAAGATAGACATGTCTCTGGGATCCTCACAGGTCTCTTTATATCTAAATACGATTTGGAGATTGCATAACTAGTAATTTTGCATTTAGTGTATTTGAAAATCTCACTGGGCTTTACACATTTTACCCCAAAAGTCCATTTCTAACTGACCTTTCAGCAAGCAGGGTTATTTCTTCCCCTGTTCACTCCTGTTTTATACTGTCTCGTTAGCAGTGTTGTATGCTTCACTTGTACTGGAGCACAGAAGAGAAGAGTCATGTCCAAGGAATGTCTCTTTGGATGCACATTTAGCTTCTGCTTTCAGTTTGGGATGAGTGCCAACAGTGCTGGTGTCCCTGAGATCTCTCAAACCTCACTCTGTGCACAACTGCTGCTCAATATTTATGTAATCAACTCTAGAGTCACCAGGCAGTAAATAGACAAAATATATGTACACATCTACTGAGACAGAGTAACCCAAGAGGCTCAGCTTCTCTGCAGACCTTTAATTTTAAAAGCACCAAAGATATGCAGTTACGGGTGATCCATTTGGGAGCTTACATGTGCTAAGATATATAGATCTAATATTTCATTTTGGAGAAATGGTTTATTTCCAGCAGTAAATATGATGTTTGTGAAATGAGAATAGGCTATTTCAAACTGTTATAAGGCCACTGAATAATTGAATTATTACTCATCAGGGGGCAGTGTAATTTGTTACCTGTGTGATTCCAACACTCTGAATCAAAGTAATTACATTCATGGTGTAATTTAGTGAAATAATGCCATGAAGGTCTCTATGAAAAGAAAGACAGTTGTTGAAAGGATTTTGTTGAAATAATAGCACCAATTCAATTGGTCCTCTTGCTTAATTCATTTATTATATGGCTAAATAGCTCATTCAGCTCTGCTTTGTTAGAATGACAAATAGAAGCTTTGCAAATATTATCTATGAAGGGAAAAAAAAAGCACAGCTTCTAAGTGGAAAGTACCAAATAGGCCTTTTTAGAATCACAAATGTGCATATGGCAAATGGTAGAATGAAATTCTTTTAAAAAAAATTAAAAGAGAAAGAACACAAAAGCAGATTTTAATATTCTTTGAAAGTTCAGTGGTAAGATTCCACTAGAGGTTTGTCTGGTGTAAAGAACTGGTGGGAGATATGGGAGATAACTGAAGATTGCTTCAAACCACAAAGCAATCACACTAAATCTCAGGAACCAGGCTTCAGAAACCTATGAAATTGATGTTAAAAAAAAAAAAAAAAAAGCAAGGATTCACTTTAAAGAGTAAGTATTTCAGAGTTGTGATTTTATGTTTGTCTGCAAACTATAAGCATACAAGAATTCATGTATGCAAGTATGAAGTGGTTTCTGTTGTGCTACTTCATCTACATGTTACACCTTGATGCATTTTGCCAAGACCAGTCTGTGAAATGTGACAATCCTGCACTCCCCGCTTTGAGAAAACAAAGAAAGAGCTGAAAGCACATGGTGGAAGTTGAATGCATGACTTATGACCACTTTTTCTTAAGATTTATTTTAGCTTTTTCTTTAAAATTATTTATATATTATTGAACATGATCACAACCATCTTTGGCTTTCTTTAGGCATTTGTCTCCAGTGTGACTTCGAGAAGCACATGTAAGCCAAAAAAATAGATGTCACAGAGTAGTTACCTGAAGCATCTTTTTTCAGATACCTAAATCAGTCTTTAAAAAATATATTACTACACAACTACACCAAACTACTGATGAGGGCCATGATGATTCTGGTGGGGGCAGGACCAGGGTTTTTTTGAGATATTTCACAATATGTCCACACACTCTATGAACACAGGTGGTGAACTTTTAAGCTGTAGTTGGATTTTACTTGGTGGATTCAACACTGACCTGGAGAAACCATTGACTACCTGCAATGACCTGAGGTTATTTCCAGTGGATTTCACCAGTACAATTTTAATAATCACAACTGGCACTAATGATCCAGGGTGAGAGAAGAACAGTAAAATCTGCTTGTTCCTTGCAAAGTCAGCATAAAGCCAGTGCACAGGAAGGGAGGAACAGCAACTCATGAAGAGTTTTGTCCACTGAGACAAATTCAATAGGAATTGTTGGCATTTTCTTGTAGCTGGTCTGAAAATATGACCTTGTTTTAAGCTAAACAGTTATCTGCTTGAGGGAGACAACTTGCAGCTATTTAGGTGCTGTGGAGCCTTGTGGTAGACTTCAGAACCATGAGGATATGAAAATACTTCAGGCAGGCTGCTTTTTTCCTATGAACCACTGCTTCACTTATATCTAATCTTCCCTCCAGATCTAATATTTTTACTTTTCCCTCAGGTGGGCTGTCTGTTCTGCTGACACCAGTGCTGGTACCAGTGACAACCCAGAACTGAACAGTTCCGACAACAGGAGAGGTCTTCCCAGCATTTGAGAAGGATTTGTGTTTAGTTAACTAAAGACACATGCCAGTTCCAACAAGCTGTTGAACACCTCAGTCCTGTAGTATTTTTAATTCCCAGCCAAAGGTTGAGACCCTGATAACTGGAAATGTTTTGCCCTAAAAAAAAATTTCTTCACATTGTTGAATTCATGTAGCATTTTATACAATTACAGCCCTTGGAAAATTTAAGTTCTGCAGATCTGGGTAATAAATCCTCCACTTTACAGTACTGGTGTGGCTGTGTTATAAGCCCTTACTGCTCTGTCTAACATTTATTATTGGGTAAAAAGGTGGAAAACAAATCCACACTGCAGAAAGTGTTCCACAGTGCCACAGTGTTTTAGCAAATTCTGACCCGCTATTTTCATCCATGGATGTATCATGGGGATTTATTATGGTGCCTATACACAGAAATAGAAGGCCAGTTAGCACATATTTTTGGAATGAGAAATAAAATTGTGATTTTTTTAATAGGAACGTGTAATCATTTGAGGAAGCAGTCTCTCAGTTGAGTAATTTAAAAATGAGTGGGTTTTGCTGAGGGAATGTTTTCAGTCCTTTCAAAAAATCTGTCTCATATTATCTTGAGGTGATCTTCAGGAGCCTGACAGTGCAGTTCCACATTATGGTATCCCAGGGCATAATTTTATGCTGAGTTATCCCTATAAGGCAAAACCAGCATAAAAGATGTTTGCGTTTCCCTATGGCCGGTTGCCTGTTCCTTGTATTCTAATGGAGATACACCCTAATACAGATCAGTGAAATGATTTATTTTGGAAAGCAAACACCTTCCACTACTTTTGTACTAAAAACATCTATTAACACTCTGTTTATCCTAGATCAAGAAGATCATCAGGCTGTTTTCCTCCCCTTATCATCACAGGGATTTAGAGTTTTCTCCTAGTCTCACTGTGAGACCTCACAGCCAACTGTATCCACTGCACAGGGTAGTTCTGCAAAGTGCACACAGCCTCCTTCCAGCAAGGCTGGGACTAGCAGGCACACAGATCCATGGTCATGGGATGGTTAGTGTTGAGAGGGATTTCTAAAGCTCATTTAGTGCAACCCTCCTGCAGTGAGGAGGGGCATCTCCAGCTACAGCAGATTGCTCAGAGCCCTGTCCAACCTGATCTGGAACATTCTTGAAGCAAGCCTTAAGACTTGCAAAGGAAAGCTCTGAGGCACGTTGAAGGCTAGCAAAAAGTACTGTCCACACCAAGGCATACATTTTCAAAAATATATATATTTATATATATATATGTATTTTTTTTTCCTTTGGGAATGAAGGTGCTGGCAATCTGAGCAAGCTTCCGAGACATGTAATTACATGCTATCATTCTATCATGTTACATTCTCCTTGCAATTGATATTTACAGCCCTGACACAGTAAGAGACCATGGACAGTCTTGCAAGTAGACAGCAGCAGTACTGTATTATTTAAGGCCTTAAACACTGGAATTAAAATGCTAGAGTGCATGTGTGCTATACGAAAAGAAAAAAAAAGAAGGCATTTACATAAGGAACAGAGGGAAGAGCTGAAGAGAAAAGAAATCAATCAAATAGGGAGGAAATGTGACAAAGTTAGTAAGGCAAAAATTACAGCCTTTCAGTGTTCTTATTAAGGAGGACACAGGATGGGCTCTGAGTTCCTGGCCTGATTGGCATCCCCTGCGAGTTTATGGCAGATGGAAAGTCCCCCTCAGGAAATGCTGTGTGCTGTTCTGAGGAGTTATGGGGAATGGTTGTCAGGCACCATGGTTTAACAGCTACCACATGCAAAGCACAAGGTCATCTCCACTTCAGCCTGGATAATGAAGGTTTTAGGTTCTTGGAGAAAGGCACCTTCTGAAAACACCTTCATTTACCACCAGGAATTTGTGACCAAAAGCTGTGAAATCAGGAGTGCTCCATGCAATGTGGTTTGCCTATGCTCCATGTGGCACCCTGGCATTCATAGGCTGATGTCACAGGAAAATGGTGCTTTCTGAACAAAGCCTAGTTGAGAAAAGTTCTTGTTGGGCCATAAATCCCTGATTGCCTCCAAACAGATGGAAAGTTTGTAGTTAAACACATAGTAAGTGTGGTTATTTCCAAATATCCACAGCTCTCTGTTTGATGGAACAAAACATGTCTGCCAGACACAGCTGCTTCTAGTCTTCTTGCTGATAATGATATTTACAATTTTCCTTCCTCCCTTCCTTCCTTTCTTGCTTCCTTCCTTCCTTCCTTTCTTGTTTCCTTCCTTCCTTCCTTCCTTCCTCCCTTCCTTCCCTCCTTTTTCTTTTCCTTAGGTTTTTACTGGAGAGGTTATAACATTCAAATCCACCTAGAATACAATCACATCATTTCCCCTTGAGCTGAATAAGCATCCTTGGCTGCATAATTCCACTGAGTCCAATGGGCCTGTGCCGATGTTATGGTCTTTGAGGAATTGACTTGTTCACTTGGATCTAGTCTCAATACATGCATGTAACAGGTTGGGGAGCACAGGGTCTCTGCTTGGGGGGGAGAAACTTCTGAGCTTCCTTCATTTGTATAAATAATTCAGTTTTACACATTTACCAACTTGACACCTTCTGAGATTTGTTTTTCTGGTGGCTGCAAGATCTACTTTCACTGTCAGGAGAAGTTTGTAAAGAAAAGGGAGAGAAAGAACATTTAGACTTTGTATTCAGAAAATAACTGGCAACTGCTCTACTTGAGCATGAGTTCCTGCTCATCAGCTCACCCACAGCCACTGACCATGATCACAACCCCAAAGCGAGTGCAAGCTGACACGCTTGGCTCAGTCTTTGGAGCTAATGCCTAGAAGGCAAACGACAATAATGCAATTTCTTGACATATATCTGCTGAGAACAGCAGTGTAAGACTACGCTTCTAGAAAGGCACTAAAGGTGTTAGGTTTTCAGTTCTCACTTGGATTTGGATGATGTGATTTTTAAGGGCATCTAGAAAATCTCAGTTAAAAAAAGACACCAGGAGGAATCTTAACTGTTAACTTCAAAACCATGATGTTTCCAGTTTTGAGGAGACACAGAGAGCTTTTAGTGTATGAGGTCTGAACTATCTTACAAGAGCCAAAAACCTTTCTAAGATGCCATTTAATACAGATTCATTCCTATTTAACCCTCCTCCACATGCTGCTCCTAAAATCTGCAGATATATTTGGCTTTAAGATATGACAATAAATCAGGATAAAAATGTAGAGCTGTTAATCAGCAACATCATTTATTTGAACCAGTATTTATTAGCTCATTTAAAATGGCTGTTTGAAGTGATATTTGTTGTTATTTCAATAGGATGGAATGCCTTGGATTTAATGAAGTTAGATGTATTTGAAATCACTGATAATAAATGTCTTTCTCTGCAGTGGCATTGGGTTTTCAAAAGGATTTATGAAATGCTAGACCAATGATGTCAGACCACTGCTTTTGCAGAAGACAACCTGTACATGTGACCATCCCAGCTGCCCTCATCTGAATCCTTGGGGAAGCTAGAGTTTCATGACATGGATATGAATTGAGCCTCACGGTCTTGTATGCTATATGTGCCATTTGTCCCCAGACCCAGATTCAAAGTACATGCTGGAACAACATCTGGGTGAATAACAGCATCCTTGTCCCCATTGTAACATTGTTGTGTGTGGGCTACCAGGGAAGAATAACTCATCCTGGCCAGCTCCACAGTGTGGAGTCAGGAACTGCTGCGCCACAGAGTGTTATCTGCTTCAGAGCGCAAACACCCAGCAGCCCGGTGGAAAAACACCTTGACTCTGTTGGCTGGCATGCCTGCTCGCCTGTCTTTTAAGCTGCTGACCATCTCCAAGAAGCTCTTTATGGGCCTGGGGAGACTGAAGAGATTCAGCAACTTTTACAAACTTATGTGTGGCCATCCCTTGCTAAACTCAACGCTGGATGTAGCTGCCTCTCCTATGCGGCTGTGCCGCAGGTAAGACACCTGCACTGCTGCTGCTCAGAGGTTTCCTAAAATGAATGTATGCATTTTTTATAGATTCCTTAATGTGAAATGTCACATTCCTGGCAGAGAAAGCATATAGTCTTTTGAAGTGTTTTTAAAAAATGTATGAATTTTAATTTTTTTTTTCTTCTTCAGGTTCCCCTATATCTGCGACTAAGTGGTGGGGTATTTGCAAAATTTAGAGAGGGATCAGAAACATGGCAATGCATTTGAGGTTCATTTGTAGAAGGTAAAGTAGCATATGTTATGAGTCAGTTAATCCCTTTAGGGCTTTATCCAGCACAAATTAGGCTCTGTGGTCACCGAGTCACAGCAGGCTGTGGGCCGCTGTAGCCTTGGAGCTTTATTCCGATTCAGCTGCCAAGAAATGAACTGCTCTGTGGGCGCAAAAATTGGCTTATGCTCTGTGAACTCCAGCCAAGCATGAGCAGTTTCAGAGGCTGCTCTTTCTCCACACACAGCTACATGATTTCATTCTCTTCACCTCTCCAACAGCCTTGATGCTAAGGTGCAGCCCCTAGAAAATAAAGAAGGCGCTAATTCAGCCTCATTAAAAATCAGCAAAGGTTGTGAAATAGTTTTAAAATATATGGAAGCCCTTATTGCTTTGGCTGCTACACATGTCCACTGCAGGGATTAGCTCTGTGCTGCTGTTGGAAGCAGGACTTGTCCTTCTTTATCTGTTTGCTTTGGTTTTGCTGGTTTGTTTTGCATTTTGTTTTTTTCACTAGTTGCCCTCAGTCAGTAGCTGGAGATACTGCAAAGCCAATAAAAATAAAATGCCTTGGATTTCCTGAGTGGACAAAAGGAACTGTAAGACATAGTTTTAATTGCAACTAATGTCTTATGGAGGCTTGAAAAATTTCACTCTAAATTCACTAAACAGAGACACTGACGAAATCACAGAGAAGTCACAGGTGCTCATATACATGTGTCAAGACCTTACATGCAGCTTCCTTCCCTGCTTAATCCTTGACCTTGGTAAAGAACTCATCACCTCTTCACTACATATTGCACATAATAAATGAGGCTATAAATAGTTGCCTGTGTAACAGCAGAAGTGCTGATATCAAATGGGTACTTACTCTTTGCACAAATTACAACAAAAATCAATTTATTGTTACCCTATTTGTTTTTGCCAATTTATTTATTTATTTATTTATGCCATTCGTATGAATTAATGACTAGCATAAACATTGCTTAGTTATTTTCACTTCTACTCTTAGTGATTCTCTTAAGTGATCATTCCTGGAAAAGGGGTTAATTTGGATACATTTAAGTATAAAACATACAGGATGTGTACATATGTGACATCCTGAACACTCAAGACATTACTTGAATATCAATGACAAGAAGCTGTTGTCACTGATGCTTGGCCAGGAAAGATTGCCAGAGGAGGCCAGACACAGGGCTAAATGCCACCTTGTAAAAACACCAAGAACTCATTTCTGTGGAGCAGGAGGGTATGTGGAGCAGGAGTCCAAGAAACAGTCAGGCTAGCTATTGACATGTTATTTCAGCTGAGCACCCACAGCCCTGCCTTTCCCTCCTACAGACAAGTGCCTGAAGCTGGGATGCTGCACACCTTGGATTCCAGCATCCCAGCTCAGGTTCAAGAAAATCTCCTGCTTCAGGCGATTTGGGGTTCAAAATCTGAGTGCCTTTTTGTGTAAAGTAACCTGAAAGGTCTGATCTGGCAGGTGTGCTGAGAAAACATGCACATTTGCTGGCAGCCCTGACTTCAGCATGAAGCATGGCAACCACCATACTTGAGCTCAAAAACACAGCCAGAAGATGAAGTGCCATTTCAAACTATTTAGCTTGTGGCATCCTAAAAACCTGTCAAATTTAGGTTCAAAATGCACACCCAGCAAGATTTAGAGATGGTAAAATCTAAGATTGTACTCGTCAGGTAGAGAAAGGCACAAGGAGGCTTCTTGTGCCTCTTGCCTCCTTCCCTGTCTGGCTCCAATATTTTGTGTTCACTCAGGATTGTAACACAGCTTCCACAAGACCATTTCTCATCAACAGCACTGATTGCAAATTTTACAGTGCAGGACAAATATAAATAATATAAATATAAGTATAAGTATAAGTATAAGTATAAATATAAATATAAATATAAATATAAATATAAATATAAATATAAATATAAATATAAATAATATAAATAAAAGGAAGTATTTCTTAACTCTCCTTATTATCTAAACTATGGATCAGGTATGCAGCAGCCAAAAACAATGTGTTAAGGGATATTGAACCTCATGATCCAAAACAGAAATACAGTAGCTTGGTTACATATACCCATCTGTAATTTGCCCAATGAATTTAACTGTGAGTAATTTTTCAATTACTCTACTCTGTACCCAAACACAGTTGCACAAATATACTTGGATTTAAATGTATGCAGATGTTTAAGGGGTTTGCTATATTAGGGCATGTGGGACCGACCCTAATACATTTATGTTGCATAGCTGGAAGACATATTTTATCTGGTCCCAGTAATCCTTCATTTTATTTTTCACTTCCAGAAGCTGTAACATACATAGGATTGCCTCAAAAGTACTGATACCTGTAGCAAGTCAAACTAGCTTAGGAAAATCTCTAAAATTTTATTTTCTGTCATCTCTGCTGGGGTTTTCTGCTCTTGCTTAGGAGTGCTGGTCTATATAAGGCACAAATAGAGACAGTTTTCCAAGAGATCTGCCAAATATTTGTCACATTACAATTGTCATAAAGCCATGCTTTTATTATTATTTTTATGACTAGGCCTCATAAAGGCAACAATTAAATGTGTTTCTGCAAAGATCTCTGAATGTTAGGAAATGTGGAACCTTCAACACAGAAAGTCCTTGGGAGGCAAACTCTTGGGGGACTGTACCTTCCAGATGGAGATGATTGTGTCCTTTTTATATATATTACACATAGCACCTCTACTTCTGCTTTAAAATAAGAGCAACCAAAAGGAAGACTTCCAGCCATTCCACTGGATCTGGTGAACTGCAGATCCATGACATGTATAAATACAGCACCTGATATTGTATAGTAGCTGCAATTAATACAGCCACGAGTGCAGAGATGAAAACATAACACAAAATCATTGGCACAAAACAAAAAAGAACTGAGTAATTTATGAATATTGCCTTTAAATCTATATTAATGGCTGTTCAGGGGAAAAAAAAATACAAACCAAAAACATTCACTGATACTTATTTGCTTTGCAGTTAAATCAAACTTAGGATAGGGCAAAATGCTTCTTAGCAATTAAATTCTCCTTTAATTCTTACAGATTCAATAGAGAAAATAGACCAGTAAATTCCAAGACAGAATTCCAACTATGCATGAACAACACTCCATGACTCGATAGTACAAGCAGCAGGTATGGACAAGATCAGTAGAAAGAGACTTTCAGTGCAGAACAATGCTGCCAAGTGTCCTGTCTGCAAAGGTGACAAACTAGGATGAGCTGCTGGACTACCCCTGGAATTAACAGGTGCATTGTGATTTCACAGCCCAGACACACAGCTAAACCACAGTTATAACCAAAAAGCAAACTTCATTTTCCTACGCAGTACTCACATCCCACAGCTCTTGCCACAGAGTTGTTCCAGGTGGTATTAAGCTGGATACCTGCAGAAAGTTTTTGTACTATTAATACAGACTTCTATTTCTCCATGGGTCTGTTTTACTAAAGTTTGGCTACTCAGATGTGTTGTAATGCAACAGTGAACATGGCATGCTGCTCTGGGTCTCCTTTCCTTTTGAATAATAATCCAAAATCCAGGAAAGCATATTCTGTTTTTCACTGATCAGCATATAACTTTGTTCAAAGTGGGTCACACCATCATGCAGATACATGAGGATCAGCCCACCACTGTGGAAAGAAAAGCCTGGGGAACAGAAACAGACTTAAGGATGACTTCACATTCCTTGAGGCTTTCATAGGGGAAGAGAAAAAGCTAAAAAAAAAAGCAGCATTCGTAGTTTTGGGTCCTGGTTTGCATAGTGTCTGAGATCTCCATTCAACATCACTGATGTTCTAGAAATTAGGCCAGAAATCATGCTGTTCCTGCTGTGATGGGAGTGACAGGTGCCTACTTGGATGACAGCTGAAATGCTCTCTCTGCACTGGTAGGGCAAAGCCCTGGGCTTTTCACCCTGAATGTATTCTTTACCAAAGCAACAGATTCGGGTTTAGTTACATCTTTTATGAACACTTTTTCAATAAATTAATCAGAAGCTTCGGGGGATTTAAGGTTTTTAAAAACAGATCAGTTCTTTTGCAATTCCCTTCTCAGAGCTTCAGAACTGGATTTCTTCCCATTCAATTTTTCATATTTCTATTTTGCAAAATTGATGATACCTGAGCCAGTGCAAAGAACGAGTCTGTACTCCCCTTGACTGGAATTTGCCTCATAGCCGCTGTCTGTGGGGTCTGATGAGTGCTCCATGCACCGTGCCCTATTCAAAGATCTGCATCCAGGATTCACAGTCACCATAATCATGTAGGTCCGAACCACAATTCCTCCAGCTCATTAAAAAGCTCCAAACACCACCTTGTCTCAAATTGCCCCTCTAAGTTTGGACAGGGTGAATAATCAGCAGAGCTCCTGCAGTGCCTTCTGAAACATTCCCTGCACCTGCATACCTTTCCCAATTCCTCTTTGAACCAGTCTGGCTGCTCCCGATAGCTGTAGTGAATTGCACACGTTGCTTTGAAGCTTCCTGATATTGTTTGGGAAGCCAGTTTATAGTTAGTAACTTTCTTATATTCAGAAATAAAGAGCTTTGAATTCACCAATAAGCTCATGCTGTGGAGGACTTCAAAAGACTTAATGCTGGATAAAGAGGGTTCAGGCAGAGCCTGGAACTGCAGCTAAGAGTATCCCCTCTGTTACACTAAAATAGGAGGAGTGGGTATATGCAGTTTGTTTCCAGCACTTTCCCTGTTAGCCAATATGGTAGTGCCCTTTTGTAAGGAGAGACCCAAAGGAGAGAGCAGGAGTCCCTACAACCCCACAAGCCATGCCACACACCACATACTGCATCATTTTTAAGGGTTCTCCATAAAACAGGTGCACAAGAGGCAGGTTATTTGTGGTCTTTTGCTGTTTGCACAGTAAAAAATCAAGGCAAAGGAGACACAAGGGCATAGTCATAGCTCATAACTTTTTACAACAAATACACAAACGTACCATTCCTAGCAATATACTTTCAATCTCTCTTCTCTTATTTCTGGCTATTTCTATAATATATATAGCTCCATGGGCACCATTAGAGGTCTCGCAAGAACTTTGAAGTTCTACTGATGAGACACCGGACATGGACACAGAAGAGATGTCAATATTTCTTCAGTGCAGTCTTGCCTCAGACAGGCGTCTAGACAGGATGCTCACAGTAAGACACAGGATTTCAGAACCTAAGAATCCCTGGTAATCTTAAGGAACACATACAAGACCTTGCAGTGATGTAGAAAACAACTCTGGTAGCAGAGTAGTATTTGGGCTGAAGACAATAGTGTAAAAAAGAACCTAATGATTCTGAGCAATGCAAAGTCTCCTGGTGCTGAGACTGCCCTGAAAACACTGATGTTTGACTGTTTCAAGGTTGATTTTTCTTTTGATTAAAAAAAGCTTTTTCTTTCTTTCTTTCTTTTTCTAGCTAGCATAAGACCTCAGTAGTCTTTAGCAGGAAATCTCTCAAGACTCAAAATCAATACAAGCTGAAAAGGGTAATCACGGTAAAGGCTTTTCTTTTGGAATCCCTTGGCCAGAGACAAACTTTGCATTTGCCAAGAATATATAAACTCCAAGTAAAAGCATTCATATGCAGTAGAGAAAAGGAGAAGGACAGTCCAGCTGATGTGGGTTGACAGCAGATCTGTGGTTTTTCAGTCTGGCAGCCCGCAGAAAATTTCTAAGGAATCTGTAAAGGATAACTAAGAAATAAAAGGCTTTTGTCAGTAGGCTAGAATATGGTGTACAGAGGTCTACACTTCCACAGAAAAACTTGTAAGAGTTTGAAACTGAAAGAAGTTGAAAGCTGCAGGAGTGGAAAGACATTTGAAAGTGAGACAGAATGGCTGATAATATAAGTTATAAAATTGTTAATATCCAAAAGCCTTAGTGACAAAGTACCTTAGTGTACCTGCACACTTTCTGAAAGATGACTTCCAATCTGAGAATCATAGAATCGTAGAATATCCTGAGCTGGAAGGGACTCACAAGGAACAGCAAGCTCAAAGGCTAAGGAAAAAAAAAAAAGGTAACAGCTCATTCTCATAACAGAGATTAATCTGAAACTTATATTTTACTGGCACCTCATGTCAACACTTATTATAAAAATAAACTAAAATATAGACAGTCAGTGGGGTTATGTCTGCAAACAAGGAAACACACTCAGATGTTAATAAAGTTTGAAATTCATCTTTAAGAAAAAAACAGGTATGCCAGTGGTTTTCTGTGCTGCAGCTTGACCAAAAAAAAAGAGAATATTTTAATAAAAAACATTTTTTTTGACATTGCTATCTGGAATAAAATACTTTGACAAAGTTCAGCTGAGCAATTTCACTGTTGACTTACTGATACGATCTCATATGATTTGGTTGGAACTAGCTTAGTACACCCATAGGGCTTTCTCTTTAAACCCCCTCACTGCACAGGCTTTCTATCTCAGGAGAGGGATGACCATATTTCCTTTCACAGGTTGGATTATTTTGCCAGCTATTATCATGCACTGGAGTCAGATGACTTCTACCTTGAAACATAGAGCATACTTGGAAAGAAATCCATTTTGTCTTGTGAAAGATGGAAACCGTTCTTTGGAGGCCTCCAGACCATCAGGAGCGATAACATCTCAAACTGCCATCTCATGCATGAAGTAGAAATGCAGTATAAAAATTTACTAAACAGAGAAAGCTAAAACTTCTGAGGCCACTCAACAGAATAAAACAATTTTACCTATGCTGAACCAACCCAAACTAAAGCAATCTTACTAGACTTTTGGTAAGGAAAGAGAGCTTAAACGGATTTACAAAAGAAAAGGCATAACATTTTGACATTGTATAAACAGCATTTTTCATCTAAAAATAACTGTAATCCTCTTTACCAGAAAATTCTAGAAGGACATCAGTCCTGATTCAGAGCTTTGTTTTCCTTTCCCACCAATTTTTATACATGTAATAACTTAGTGTGAGTGATAGAGAATTTGTATTATGTGGAGAAAAGGTCTCAGCAGCTGCCATTTACTATAGCATTGGTTAAATACTGATCTTTCACCCACAGGGGAAGAAATTACATTGTTTCATGGAACATGGTACCTGGTGGCCATGGTAGCTGATCGTCAAGACGAGCAAGATGGACCCTTGGCTCAAATGGCATACGCAGGCTGAGACTCTGGCCCCAAAGGCAGCGAGGCAATGTTTGCAAGGACAGAATCACGGAATCACAGAATGGGTACAGTTGGAAGGGACCCCTGGAGGTCATGTAGCCCAAGCTCCTTGCTCAACAGGGTCCCCGAGAGCAGGTTACTCGGATTTGTGTCTAGATGGCTTTTGAATGTCTCCATGAAAGGAGACTCCACAGCTTCTCTGGGAAGTCTGTTCCAGTGCTCAATCACCTGCACTGTACCTCATGTTCAGGTGGAACACGAAACACAGAGGAGCAAGGCAAAAGAAAGTGGTGAATCAAAGACAAACACTTTTGTGCTGGCAGCCCTGAAAAATGGACAAAGTTAAAGGCATTTGAGGCATTAGATTTTTAAACTGTGTTCAAGAACTGCGTCTAGGGGTTTCTGCCAGGTTCAGGGAAGCATAACTTATTGAATATTCATTGTAAATAAGCAGGACAGCTCCAAAAAAACCTGTCTGATGTCTGTCATCAATTTTTCCTCTTAATGGAAACCTGGCCAGTCCCCAAATACTAATGGCTTGGGCCAGGGGTTAGTGATCAAAGAAATTACTCTAGCAAACACCACATAGTTTGTAGAGCTTAAGCAAATGATCCAGGCCTAGCAGGAGAACCATTTTTAAAACTCGTTGCTGTAAATCCCACTGCCTTCAGCAGAAATTAGAGGTGGACTTAACAGTCAAGTTCTACTATAATTATTAGGAAACTTTTGCACAACACTTTCTGACCAAACATGAAAATATATTTGAAAAAAATTTAGCAGAGTTATGGACAATTAACCACATTTATAAAATCCAGATAACAGGCAACCAGCTAAAACAACAAGAGAGGTGCAGTTATCTGAATATTTTTTTTTTTTTAATAAATCATCAGTCTGCTTCTGATTTACAGAGAGATAAGTGTGGAATGCATAGTGATCTCTAACAGATGGGAAGAGTGAATTCTTTATACTGTGAATATTAATCACTTCATTATTTTGCTTATTTCTATGTCTCCTGCTTTCCGTTCATCTCTACTGGAATGCTCAAATGTAATTTCAATATTAAAAGCCATCATCCTAGGTTGAGAACCATGCTAGGGTTAATTACAATGCTAGGGTTAATTACAATGTGTTCTTTTTGTCAGTCAGTTTTCACTCTGGGCATATCATACCTGTACACAATAATGAGGCTGCTGGTGACCTGGATGGCCAGAACAGTCCTACAGAATTAGAGGTGCTGTACCATAAAGGAATGACATCTGAGTAAACAAGGCTCTAGCATATCTACTTGAAATCCAATTATTTTTCTACCATGTAGGAAAACCTACATAGCTCCATTTATTATGAAAGAATGACATAACACATGTACATGAATGGAAAACTTCATACAAAGATCTTTTTCTTCTGTGCATGCACATTTTCATGTTCCCTTTTACAGGTTCTCTGAACAAATATAGCCCATTATAAGCTACCATTTCCAAGCAGCACTCTGCTTGGATAATATTTGTAAAAGGACCTGAGGGACTGGGAAACCAAACAATGAAGATTCCAATGCCTGTCACTTCTGAAAAATTTCAACTTAATTTTTGGAAGTCTCAGAGCCACTTGAATGGCATTGGCTATGAATGGGATTTGGGCTTCTTTGAAATCATAGAATCCTAGGATCAAATTTAGGTTGGGAAAGGTCTTTTATATCATTAAGTTTACCAGTTAACCCAGTACTGCCAAGTTACTACCAAACCATGTCCCCCAGTACATATCTACACTTCTTTTAAATCCTGCCAGGGAAGGTGACCCAACCACTTCCCTGGGTAGCTTTTTCCAATGCTTGGCAATCCTTTCCATGAAGAAATTTTTCCTAATATTGAATCTAATGGTGGAAGTGGCTCAGTGAGCACTTCTGACAGCTCCCTCAGTAGCCAAATCTTGAGCTTCTTCCACATTCACTAGGTAGAGTCTTTTCACCACCTCAGAGAGAATACCTGAGAAATGGAGGAGGAAATCAAACCCAAACCCAAATTTCATGCACTTTAAATATTTTTTGCATTAATACTGTAAATAATTTTTTGCGTTAATAGTGCTTAATACTATTTATTAAAAAGGATTGATAATAGAAGCGCTGCAAAGAATGGACTCACCTTCTGATTTTCCTTTCCTTTGTAGACCAGTTCTTGTCTCATTCTTTTTGTAATTTTCTAAAGAAATACCATACCAGAAGAACAGACAGAATCATCAAGGGAAATTATTAATGTGGGCTTTTGGTCTGCATATGATGCAGAGGGACAGCTTTATCACGAGGAGTAATAATAAAATCCTATGTCTAGTGGTATCTGGGATGTCTGATATGAACTGTACCCACCACAGAAATATTAATGACTCTAACTGATTTTCTGCATTTTGAATGTCTTTCAACAGTGTGCCTACTCAGAGCTGGAAGGAACTTACTATGATTTACTAATTTACATGGCAAAGAGACTTTATTCATCTATGGTGTCAAAGGTAATTGTTGGGCTAATGAGATTTTATATCAGACATTTATCCAGCTAAATAAACAGACCAGACTCAGCTTGTAAGAATGGACAGGAGATTAATTTGAAATGTACAAAAGAAAGAGTTGAATTTGGGGAAAGTATATCTTGCTGCGATATGCAGACAAACTGCAAAACTGAAAAAGGCAGAAGCTTTTCTATCATGTGGAGTCAGTCATAGAGCTCAGGCCAGGCTGGATCCCTGAAGGATGCAAAAATAGCTTCCAACTAATTCAAACTAATGAAGTGATTGAAAGCAAGCACTGATTGTCATCTTTGATGTGAATCAGCATGGAGGGGGGGAATACATTTCTCTCATAGGGGAGATCGAAGCCTTCATATGTGCAGAGAGCAAGGAAACGTGGTATGGAAACCTCAGCCTGCTGTGAGAAGGCAAGCAGTGAGAGAAAGAAGCATCTGTCCTCCCCTCCACCTGCCCCAGCTTGATTCACTGCAACATCACCCTGCTCTCCCCTTGCTCTCCCTCCCACTCC
The DNA here is from genome assembly GCA_013397295.1 of Polioptila caerulea. Classification (NCBI taxonomy): domain Eukaryota; kingdom Metazoa; phylum Chordata; class Aves; order Passeriformes; family Certhiidae; genus Polioptila; species Polioptila caerulea. Next base: position 1,223,624 of record VYXF01008385.1, read on the forward strand.
ACCTGCTTCATTGTTATTGCTTCTCTCCTAATCCTTGCCACTCCAGTTTCTCTCCAAGCTTCTCACCCTAATCTCAGCCATCAGACATCAAGCACATTCAGTTCTCAACTCCCTGCTCCTTCTCCTGCACCAGATTCCTTGCCCAGTCAGTCCCAGTTCCCTCCCAATTCGGACCCTTGTCTAAGACGTGCCCATCTCACCTCCAGTGCACCAATGACCTTGCCCTAATTCCAATCCATATCATTCAGGTCATGCTTTCACTCATTCTCCACAGTTTCTTTGCCCAGGCTCAGTAATTCTATTCCCTCTCTGTTCACTTTCCATATCACAATCCAGTTCTGCTGGAAGCTGCTGACCTGGGGTCTGCTAAGGTACAAGGCCATTAGAAAGAGTTCAGGAGGGACTCACCATTTTCAAGACTGGTACTCTGTGCACCCTATCCCCAAACAGCCAGGCAAAGTCTTATTAATGAAAGTATAAGATATTCTTGGCAATATAAAAACATGAAACAACAAAAAAATTGTGGGTCCCATCCCCATTACTGAAATATTTCCACCCTTTCTGGATGCTTTAAAGTCCTGATGCTTAGGCAGAAGAAGCTCAAATAAATAAGACCCTTTAGCAAAATTATTTGGACATAAGCTGCCACCTTAAGTTTGCTCACCGGAGCTTGGGATATTAATGCAAGAGACAGTCTTTTTGAGAAAAAACAGCCAAAGAAGACTGGGAAAACCCTCCAGAGATTCTCTGAAAGCAATAGAGGTTTTCCTGAAGGGGAATAGAATTTAAAGGCTGAAGGGGAAGAATATACAGTACTGAGCCATGAAAACACTAGTGAAAATGAAGGGACATTCACCGTACCCAAATCCGCCATAAATTTTGACCTATTGCTGACACAAGAGATATCAGGAAGGAAGCTGGAAAAAGCATTGAGGGGATAGTATGAAGGAAAGGTGCTTGGTCTTGGCATGACAGAATTAATTTTCCTTTCTCATAAGTTATTTTGCCAGCTCTCTTGCAATGCTCCCTGTCTCCTTCCCTTGATTTGCATAATCTCTTTCTAGGGATTGTAGCAGAGCCTGTATTGCCCTTTTGGTTCTTAAGGAATCATTATTTTACTTTTTCTTTATAGAGCTTTCTTCCTTAAGGGGACTTTTCCCCTAAGCCCAGCAATACAATAAACCCAGAAAATTCAGTGATCAGTGCCAAGGCAACATGTTAAAGACATCACAACATACTATATTATGGAAATCTACATTTAGGGCTTGTGCAGAAACTTAGCCTGGGGAAATGCTACAGAAAAAAAATTGTGTGGCATTTTAATGTTGGTGGTCTCAGCTTAGACTAAAAATAGAATTAATGTGACTTTCTATCATTCCTCTTCCCATATAGAGGTCCTTGGCTAAACAGAAATGTTTCAAAAGGAGTGATGGCTCAGAATAAATCCAGTTTCTATTTGTGGGGCCAAACATGGCCCCATTGCTCCTGTCAGTGGAAGATGTAGCTTCCATTTGACAGTTATTCTAATAGCATAGAATTTTTCCATTACGAGAAAAGCTGTGCTTGTGTGAAAGTATGTATTTCTTTAGGGAATGAAAAAACATAATCCCAGTGAGTTTTCCTGTGATCCTTCCTGGTTTCTCGCGCTATGCCGTAGGACATTTAAGTAAATATGACAAGCCATGCAACAGTTGGTTTAAGACAGAGACTGCATGCTGTGTTTCTCAGTTCACTAAAGGTCATATCCTTTGGCAGGGATAAACCTCCTGATGCTTTTCCTCAAGAGCTCAGAATGCCAAACAATAGAAAATTAACAAGGTAACTTTCCCCAGGTGACAGGCGAAGTTACAGTCCTTCTCCCTTCCAAACTCATACATTAAATGTGCAAGCATGCTGTGAAATAAACGACACACACAGTGGCTGAAAGTACATCCACATAATAGTGAACTTAATGTTGCATGAACTGATATGTTCAGCATTTGTTTTGAAAATTGCTTGTATTTAGTCCTTTTGCCCTTGTTTGGTGAAATTGACAATCCATGCTCAGAGAGGATCCAGAACCCAAACAGAGGAAATGCCAAAGGCCTGCAGTGACACAGAACAGAGCAGATGGATGTCAGCAGTGCACCCTGGGCTTCTACTGATGCCCAGGAATTTCCTATCCTGTGATTACTGGTCAGACATTCTGCATTACAGTACCCCAATGGTCTCCCAGAAAGTTCATGTCCTTCTCACAACTGGTATTCAGCAAATCCCCATCAAGAGTAGTAAATTCCACCCTGAAGAAACACAGCAGCTGTTGGAGGGAAACTGAGGCATGGAGGGTAAAGTGACCTATAAAGCAGTAGATTAACACTCCAAGTTTAAAGCTGGTTATTGTAACTTTTAGTCCAGTGCTGTACCCAGGGCCCTATCTTTCTGCTGTGCTTTTACTGCTAGATCCTGCTCAGAAGCTCACTGAAAATGACTATAAAAACTATTGACTTAGTGGTTTCCCAACTTTGCTCTCTAGCTCTAGAAATGAGCATCCCTGTTTACTTAGAAATATCTACAAAAGGCATCAAAAATACCGCATTAATTTTACACTCATTAACTTCTCATACATGCTTGATTAATTTCTATGTATCTGGAGAATGCTGCCATTAATGAAGTTGACACCCTTTCACTAGGATCAGAGTGCTATGGATCTACTGGGGAACTGGCCAGGGCTGCACAGAGACTTGTGCCTTGTTAAAATTTATTCACTGCATTAGCAAATGCGTTTCTGAGACCAGAAAAATAATGCTAGGGTGTTTTCCCCTTTTTCTCATTCCTTCCTTATGTTTACCTAACTCCTCTGCATTTTTTTTTTTTTTTTGAGGAAATATAAAATTCATAGATTCTGACGCTGTTCATTGAAGAAATGACAAAAATCCCTGTATCAGCAATTAAACTGGAGCCATGAAAACAAGCTCAGAGATTTATCCTCTGTTCCTTTAGGCGAGAGAAAGTTCATGCCCACGGGTTTGCTTCAGAGAAGCTCAGCAAACTCATTAATACTCCAGGAGCAGATAATCAATCCCTTCAGGTCAAAGAGGAGAGGTAATGGTATCAAGGCTTAAACAGCAACCCTTCAGCAGTTCATCTGGTGTTGGCTTCAGATTATGGAGACTCATCCCTGAGGCTGAAGGCTGGGCTTTGTGTATTCTCTCTCCTTTTCACATAATCCTAGATTGTGGTTGGGGCACATTTTTTTTCTTTTTTTAAAGGAAAAGGCTTCATAAAATACAAGGAGGCAGAATAATACTCCCTCTGGAAGTAAATGGATGCCCTACTACAAAAAAGCCCAACCTCTGTAGCGCATAAAATACATAAAATACCTACATAGAATGAGAGCATACATTCAGGGCAGAAATGTTATGAAAGGTAAGAATGGTGCAAGGCACTTTATGCCCTTTTTTGTACCTGTAGGTTTTTGGAAGCATACCATGTTTACACTTGGAAACCAGAATAATGGGTAGTTAACAAGTGAAACTTCATTTTCTTTTAGCTTGCTGCTCTAGCTGCCCTATTGCTGTCCTTAGCACCCACAATAACCTCTTGAGCCTCAGCTCTATTCATCAGCTATGAGCACCCCCAACAAAAATAAGAGAGCTACTCTTTATACAAAAGGCACTAAATTTGGTAAAGGGGAGGATCCCATAGCAAATGCCTGTTTTCATAATGTACACTGGTAGTAGATGCAATTTATTTTCAGCACTACCTGCATTCTTTAGTTAATAATAACGCTAGATTAAGGCCTGTTTTCTGACTTGCAGCGTTCTTTGCTAGTGCAAGAAAGGGCAGAATAAATTACAGGATGCCCAGAATTCAGGGAGAAGCATGTACTGTAGAAGCACACTGTTCTTCCCAAACAGCATGGGGCTTTCAGAAGGTGCCAGACAGAGTGAGAGACCCACACAGACATCTTCTGAGAGCCTGGAGCCAGTGCTGCAGGAGGGACACAGGTCCTGCAGTGCCACGGGAGGCCGGGAGAAGGGCTGGGGGCAAGCAGAGGGTGGTGGGCACAGAGCTCAGCCTTTCTTTCATGCAGCACTGTGGAGTGAGCATTGAGCCCTGCCCCAGGGGGCTGCAGCAGGGCTGGATGGCTCCCTGTGATGCTTCTCTGTGTATCCAGGGAGATATCATTTATCCCAGTGCCCCCTGGGATCCAGGGAGCTCCATCAGGCTGAAGGGAGCAACTGTTTAGCCAATTCCCACATAAAGTCTTATCCAGGTATACCCCAGATCAACAAGACAATGCAGCAGAAATGAGCATTATTTGGCAAATGAACTGAACTTGCTGGTCCCAGACCACTCCTGGGTGCAGAGAACTGCACAGCCAGGGCAAAGGCATTCATTTCCTTGTATTTTTCATTTTTCTTAAACAAATTGGCAGCAATTAAATTTGTTTTTGTAGGAAATATTTCCTAAAAACTATCTCATATGGCCATGGGTTGTGTGGCAGTAGTGGTAGTATATGAGTAAATAAAGGGAGTAAACAGGTTAAATTAATTCAACAATCAGATTCTCTAATTAAAACGGAGGCTAGTTTTACTGGAAAAGCTATCTCCAAAGTCTACAAGTGCTCCCACAATGGCAGCAGAGCAAATGAGACTCGATTTTAATTTTACCATCACATTTGCTAATCTGACAATGAGATATTTTATTTGCAGTTATTTCTGAATTACACTGCTGTAGCACAAAGCACAATCAGACTGGAAGATCAAGGATCTTCCATATGACTTGAGATTTCTTTATCTTTTCTTTTTTTTTTTTTTCTCCCCTATCTTTTTGATATCTATTGATGATTTCACAATGTAGAACCTGGGCAGTAAATTGAATCTTAGATTAAAATATGCAATAGTATCGAGAACAGTGTTAATCTCAGTTTACTGTTCACATGGAAACTAAATCCCATATCATCCCTTCCAAAAATGATTCAGGCAGATTAAATCTGACAGGACAGCATGGGGTAATTTGTGCTGTGGTAGCATGCAGTGTACTAGTTTTCAGATAATTTCTCATTTCCAGGGCATTTGAACATTTAGCTTTGAAACTCTGACACATAAAAGGGAAAAAAAAGCATTTGAGGAAAACTGTTTTCTCTCTTTCCTCCTCACCTTTTAGTTCACTTTTGAAGAAGTGAAGGGACATGAAGACAGATTGCCATCTATTGGTGTGACCAAGAAATTCCATGAGTGAAAATTCCTTGGCCAAATACAACTCGAGTACCTGATTTCTAGAAATCTAGAGGTACTCAGCTTCTCTATGTAGACTTGCTTAAGCATATTAGATGCTGTTCAACACATACCTACAGCAAATTAAATTATCTATTTATACAAAACTAGATTTCCCTCTTTTTCTCCCCCAAACAATATACCTGGATTCTCCAGTCAGGTCAGTTTTTAATACAATCAATGGGTATCAGGGGTTGTCTTTGTATTCTGTTATTGTTTATAGAGGCCTTAAAAGTGATATCTTAATCTGAAAAACAAATTAGAAAAAAATTTAAAAGTCTTGTTTATAATAGTTTATTTTAGCAGAGGTAGTTGGGAAGACACAAGAGATTACATTTTTACAGAAAAACTCAGCAAAATGAAGTGGAAAAAGAAAAATTAATTTAAGGATTTCAAGGCATAAAGACATTTCCTGATAGGCAGAAAGAGAAGAGGTTCTATCAGAGAAAAGGACCAAGAAGAAAGCACAAAAAGAACATGGGAGAAGAGATGAGACCAAACAACACAAATCTTTCATGGTTTTAGCCAGCTGTCCCCTCTACCAGCCTTTTCACCATGGAGTAAGTATTTTGTAGCTAATCTTTACATTTCATTGACCCTCAAAGCCAAGAGCAGACAAGCTGCTTTATGGATGATGCTACCTCGGGTGCATGTCACCACACACCAGCTGGATGTTGTTCTCTCCATCCACCACTTGAGAGGTTTACAAGGCATTTTTCAATTTCATTCATAGTGGCAGTGATTATGGATATAACATTGTTTATTATAATCCAGATAATTTTGCTTAAAGGCAATTATTTCTCAAAAGCAGAACTAAAGGAATGACAGCCACCACCAAAGGGAATGATGCTGATCTCTTCCCCCATCACAGCTGGGTCTCAAGCAAGGACACGTGCTTTTTTTTTTATTAAGGCTCTTTCCATCTGTGTCCCTACAGAAATGATTCTTAGCACATATTGGAGTTTTAGCTCAGGCCCCACTGAGGCCATGGTTTCCCTTTTCTAATGCTCCAAAAATTCACTGTATGATAGTTCAAAGAGGCATGTCTTTGTTTCCTTTCTTCCCTCGTAAAAGGAACGTGTCACCATTGGTTTAGTCTTCCAGCCTTATTCTGACATTTTCTATCCTTTTTCTATCCATAAGCTTCCACCTGCCTTTAGATCAGGTTTCTGTTTTCCTCCTAACCAGCCATGAGACCTTGGCATAGTCTCCCCTTCTTCCATTAACATAGAACATTTTTCCATTCAGCACAGCCAATGAGTAGGAGTTGGGCATTTCCCTAATGCCTTGGGAAATGTACTCTGGAACAAGGATTCACTCTGCAAACGCTATTATCCAAACTGAAGACTGAAATTTTTTTTTTTTTT
>VYXF01008385.1:1230276-1252847 GCA_013397295.1 Polioptila caerulea
TTTTTTTTTTTTTTTTCCTGTGCATGATCTTAGCAAGGAGAGTGTGAAATGAGAAGAAGTAGCTGTTTTCTCTTCCTGAGAGTTGCTGCCACCAGCACTGAGTTGAACTGAGAGGAAGGCTGGAGTGCTACAGCCCAGCAGCACATCCCTGTTCCCTGAGCTCTGGGCTATCACACTGGCTTGTACAGGCCAGGGCATCCCTTATGTTCCCAAGACCACCACTTCTGGGCAAATTTCTCTCCAAAACAAACTAAACGAAAGCAGCACGTCCCTGCTTGAGAAAGAGACTTTCCATGACTTATTCTCACTGTCAGGAGAAAGTTAAAAGTGGCCAATGTTAGCATAGAAGTAAATTAGACTACCAGGATGTTGAGCAATAAAGCATCTCAGAAATATTTACCAAGTAGATTGGTTTATGTCAATGTCTGTAAGATCAGCATGGAAACAGCCTTTGAGCTATGTAATGAACAAAATTATCAGAGCTGGAGTGCAGAGAATACTAGACAGCACTGCTGACTGACAAAGGAATAAATTGACTTATTTACTATTAAGAAACCAGCTTAGAGGGTTATGAGGTTCTATGTCTCTGTTTACCAAGAAATAATTTATAGCTCAGGTGTTTATTTATTGCGTAAACATTTCTCAGTTACTTGCTACCCCAAAAAACCAGTTGCTGGTACTGTTATTGTATGGGAAGGCTTTGTTGCTTTTGCTCACTTTGGTACTGTGAAATGAAATGCCAAGCTAAGCCACATTACAAGGAAAAGGAGTAACAATTACTAACTAAACCATAAAACTACATTTCTAAAGCAAGACAGTTTAATATTATGAGGAAGAAAAGGCCACCTTGGGGTTCTACTTTTATCAACTGATTTTCAAGCAAAAAAAGCACTGCAGACCACTTTCAACCCACCTAACAGAGGTGCTGAACTTCATCATCATAACTACTGAGGTGCCAAAACTCAAAAAATCAGGTGTATCCTAACAGGGAGTTAACCTGTGCTATATTCCACAACACGCAGATCCTGGCTTCCTACACAGTGATGACAGAAAAGTACTCCCAGTGCCTCTGAGGCAAAGCACCCAATGCAAGATTTATAACAGATTGCTTAGGCAACCAGGAAAGAGGCAAAGCAGAGCCCCAAGACACTTTCCTGATATGTGGCAAAAAAAAAAAGTTGTTGTAATCATCACTGTGAAAATCCCTGCAAAAGGTGAAGTGTGTGGTAAATACAGGCCCTGGTTCTTGCTATTGACACCAAGTTGTACAAGGTGCAAACTCACTGATTCGAATGAAAGAGCATGCATTGGACTTAGACTGCTTCCTTCTTCTATCATCTAATGCCTTTCTGTAAGCCACTCATTTGTGTTAACTAATATTTGTAAATACCTTTTCTTCAAGTGTCTACTTTCTTGAGCTTTCAGAAGTCTTGACAATAACTTTGAATCATACCATATCTGTCAGCAGGGAAATCTGCTCATTAATATTATGGAATAGCTATCTTCAAGCACTCAAAAGAAATTGCGAAAAAGCTCTTAATGGATGTAAAAATAGGCTACTATATATATGCAGAGCTGAATGTTGTAAACAGGTGAATTCTGAAACTTTGGAGCCCTGGGAGCTAAGTTTATAAATCTCTGTGCCAGCATGAGATGACTAACAACACCCCAAACTATAGAAGGAGCCTGCAATTATTCATTGGGATTTAGTCTTTATAGCTGCTTGTGTTCGGACAAGGGAATTACCCCATTTCCACTCCTACCATTCAATTACTGCCACAGATTCAGAGTTTTGTGAAACACTGCAGAGTAAAAACTCCACTGCCATCTTTTAAATGCCTGTTCATACTTTAAAGCTCTAATGATGCTGGTAAAATTTATTACTCTATGAATACAGCAAGGAGAGGACCTTCAGTCATTTAAGTCATGGTGGTAGCATGTACACATGAATTGGCTTTTTTGCAGAAAGAAAAATTTCCCCTCCTCCACCCCTGCATATTTTCCCAGTATTTCTGACATGAAATCTGCAGTACAACAGCAACTAAGAATTTTATTTCTACATATTGGACCATGCAAAACTAAGGACATAATGAAGGCACAGATCCAGAAAGGTACTAAAAAAGCACTACCATGTGGATATTTTTTTCCATTCTCTATCAATATTCACTGTAAGCTAATCAAGAATGATAGGTTTTTGGAAGGGAGATTGTATATAACTTCTACAAGAGATGTCTTGAAGTCAATGAAGGTTTGTCTTTGGTATCAATTGCATGTTCTTCTTGAGAATAGTGGATATGTTCTTCCTTATTCATTCTGGGTCAATATCCATCACATATGAAATTAATATTAAATTGAGTATTCTACTATCCCAAATGTGCACTTCATAGTTTTGGTTATAGATGGAAGGTATTTTAAGATTAATAATTTTGATTTCATAGACTACAGATTTGGCAAAGGTTGTTTCAAAACTCAGGGTTTGGTCTTGCAGCCAGCTGCTATTGACCCGTTGGCTCTAATGCACTGTGTACATAACGAGAGCAAGGCCTGATCATCTGTGTGCAAAGTTTCAAAGTGGACTGCAGGAGGGGGCTCATTACAGTAAGCAATGTGAAAGCACAGCACTAATGACATGAGAGTAGTGACATAACGTAACAGAGCCTGCAATCAGCATTCTCCAGTGCTGCTAAAGCCAGAGTTTTCAACTTTGCAATCAAGCTGAACAGGGGCCTAAATCAGCACAAAAAAAAAAAAAGTCCTTCAATTTTAGTGCAAATTAGAATAAGAGAGTCAATATGATGGGAAGCATTATTGAGAATGTTAGTTCAAGGATTTCCTTCTTCCCAAATTTTGTTTCTCATTTTTTGTCAAGGCTTCCACTCAGGAGATACAGTAAGTTTTTTTGTAAAGAGAGAAAGTGTGAAAGAGTGAAAAATGCCAGTAGACCTTCCTGTCAAGGAAGTTAAACATACAGAGACATGTTACTCATTTGGAATGCTGGGTCAGAGGAGGAGCAGAGCCATAGCATATTCTCATCATTTTACAGAAAGGCTGTAAGTCATCATCAAACCTCTGTCATGCAGTGGTATTAGTAGTTTCTCCTACAAACAGCTTCTCCCAGTAACTGAGTAGTCCTTGCTGGGCTTCCCTCTCAAATACACTGTTCACACTGCCACCAACAAAGGGCATTGCACTTGAACATCTTTTCGGTTGTCCATTTTCACTTCATAGGGGTGGATTCTGCAGCAGAGTTCTGTGACTGATCCTGCTTCCAGGAGCTTTGTCTTAGGGATAAGCTTAACTCTTCTTACACATTTTCTCTCCATTTCAAATGGCACAATCCATTTCCACAGCACAGTCACTCCTTCGGCTGTCAACTCTTATTTTGAAGGAGCACTTGTTTCTGAACCCATCTCTTCTTTATCTGCTTTAACAGGACCTGTTAGAACAGAGGAAAGGCTCAAGGACTAATTATAGCTCTGTGAAATATTCTGATTTTCATGTTGCTATGCATTAGATAATTATTTAGCATCTACAGTTTTAAGCCAGTAAATATTAGCCAATGTTCCTGAACCTATATGCTTTTTCAAAGAACTCAAGTCTTTCCTGTAGGCAAGCTCTTTGAACATCACAAGGGCATGACATGCTAAGGTCTTCTGTATGAAGAAATTAACATTAAAAAAATGTAAGAAATAAAAAAAGAAAGAATCAGGCTTGGTTTGCCAATGTGGGCTGCAATCAGAAACTGAAAAATGCTTCAGAACTTGCAGTGCAGTGTTGGACACTTTACATTTGTGACCATCTTCACTGCATTTTTGCTGAAATGTTTCCACTAGCTTTTAATACCAGTTTGTTATTTCTTAACATCTGGATCAGATTTAATAGCAATTACACATGTTGAAAAGAGCTTGGGGTTTGGGGCTTTGAGAGGGCAGGAAAGGTGGCTTTCAGTAGACAAACGAGCCTTGAATCATTTAAAGGGAATCCCATTCAGGACAAATTATTTACTTTTCCCTTTACCTTACTGAAATGCGGCTCAAAAAAATCCCCTCTCCAGTATTTTAGTCCAAGAATTTCAAAACCAGATGGAGCAGGGTTCAAATGCCTAAACATAAGCATATAGCACTATTTTGGATCCACTGGGATATTCAAACATCAGTATGGAGCTGTCAGCCATGTCATCAGGAAGACCCATGCCACTCTGGCTGGATTCAAGTACTCCAGAGGGAGCACTGAAAATTAGTAGTCACATTTGTAACCCTTGGCCATAATGGTTGAACAGGAATTGCACAGACATTGCAACTTACCAGTAGTGATAACAGAGACTCATTGGTCATCTGGAAAAGTTGAAATCTGAGCCTTTAAACTAGCAAGAGCAACAGTAGGTCAAAAACCACTGAAAACCAAAATATTAAAGACAAAGCAGCTTGAATGCAGTTGCCTTGGATAGTTGTGTTAGGTGCCGATCTTTACCTACTGGAGGAGTTAAATGAGTAATCAACTCAATTACCAGTAAGAAGAAAATGGAATACAAAATGCTGTCATGTGCAGGAGACATTTGATTGACTTTTATCATGTGCCAAGTGAAAAACGGTGATTCCGGATCAAATTCTCCCCTTGTATAAAAATGGATTTTGTCTCCACTCACTAAATGAAAATACATTCAATTACATGACAAAAGAAGTCAATCCCTCCATGCTACACACATGGAAAAGATATTTTAATTCAAATTCTTTATATTCCAGAAGTATTTCCATCACTGATTCTTTGGAGGGCAGTAGGCAAATTTTATCTTGTCCACATGTGGTCACAATAATAGTTGTGGGGCCATTATTACAGAAGGTAGACATCTGGGGTAGTATTTACTAACTAAATGTAGATTTCTATATTTGAACTACTCTCTACAGGCTTCCTTCAAAATTGGGAAGAGAGTGGAAAATAAACAAATTTTGCTGTTATTTTTCTTATGCTAAAAATAAGGCACCTAAAAAAAAGGCATCTAAAATAGGCAAAAAGCCTTGCACCTTAGTTAGAAGTGTACATTTCTCTTCACCAGTAACACAGAACTTTGGGTTTCTCAGATGTCAATGTCAGCACTGCAGAAGTCTACAGTTAGATGAGATTAATTCAGTCCCAAGGATAAAAATATATGCAGATTATGTTCATAAACACCTCTTAACAGAAATTGTCTGTATTACGAGGTACACTCAGCTGTGGATTAAATGAAAAACAAGCTTCATGTCCCTTTCCTTTCAAGCCTATAACAGTCAGGCTACTGCAGCATTCCTTTTAGTGGGAAGAAATACACCAGTGATGATATATTGCTATTTAATATGACAATTTATGACAAGAGTTCAATATCAGTTCTGTAATGCCCTTATTAATGTATTTTTCAGCATCATGGTTCATCCTGAAGGTTTACATTAAATGTTAGGAGAACAGCATCTGTCTTGCAGAGAGAATTGGAGCAGAGGTATTTAAATTGGTATAGATAAAAATGGACAGGTATGGAAGCACCACAAAGGATCATGTGGCAAGAGGAGGGCTAGAAGAATGATGCATTGATGTCACTTAGATCAGGTCATCACGATCCTAGCACAACTCTATCTTCCTTCTCAGGATACCCAAACTGGGAAAGAAAAGTCAGTGTGTAAATCATGAGGGGTCACAGGTGGAAGAGGATGCAGAGACTAATCCCCAGTTTATATGGGGAACAAAAAAGGCATTTCCAAAATCAAGAACCTAAGCCAAATCCAAAAGACATGAAGAGAACACGGCCTATTTCTCTCACCCTCTGTGTCATAGAATTATAGAATCATTCAGGTTGGAAAAGACCTCTAAGATCAATGAGTCTAACCATTAACCCAGCACTGCCAAGTCCACCAATAAACCATGTCTATAAGCACCACATCTACATCTTTTTTGAATGCTTTCAGAGACCGTGACTCCAGCACTTCCCTGGGCAGCCTGTTGCAACACTTGACCACCCTTTCAATGAAGGATTTCTTCCTAATGTTGAATCTAAACCTCCCCTGGCACAACTTGAGGCCATTTCTGTTTGTCCTATTGTTTGTTACCCGAGCAAGTGACATAGAACTGTGTCCCTGTGGCACCACAGGGAATCTTGGTCTGCCTCCCTGCACATCAGCATCTTGCTATTGCAAGGGAAGACAGAATATTTGAACATACATGATTTGGTGTTGTGTGTGCTTGTGGAAATATGTGAATTAATGAATGAAATCAGCTCTGTTGTAAAACATATTCACCCTCCCCTCTCTCAGATCTCCTGCTGAGATCTCCTATGCTGCTGCTACAATGCTGCAGCATTTTTTTCTGAAAAAGTACCTCTCCATCTCTGTCAAAAACCAGCTCCTTATCAGCCTAGACCCACTGCTTCCTTTCATGCCAGTAAATATCCAAGGGCAGGAAATATTTAACACTATTGTAACACTGAAGATTTCATGAGTATCACACCAGACTTTTGGGGAGGCATAGTTAAGAAGAAATTCCAGTCCTGTTCAGCTTTTAATTTCAGACTAGAAGCATGACTAAACCCACAGTTACATTATTTCACCTGGCTGACACCAAGGAGAAAAATGGACAGTGACAAACCCTATCCTAGAAAGCACTGAATTATGGGAGACAGGGTAGTTTACAACTGATTATGTTCTACAGCTTTTTGAATGAAAAGGTTGAAATCTGGCACTTAACTATAAGAAAGAAAAATTATTGCTTGGGTATATTATTCATTCAAAAGAAAAAGAGCCAAGCCCTTTGCTGGCATAAACTGCCACGGCTCTATTGATTTCAAACAAGAGCTTATTTGCATCAGATGAACATCCAAGCCATATTTTATAACATGCTCAATTTTTATTAATTATTACAGTCCTAAAAAGAATTTTTCATTCCTCAATTATTTTTGCACTATACATAAAACAAAAATCCCTGCCATTGAACATACCCATAAATATTCTGTAGCCATAAGACAATTAATAATTCTTTTCATAATCTGAAGAACATTAGATGACGTTCACAGTTGACTTGTCTTGAAAAGTGAGCAACTGCATCTCCTACACTCATTCAGGTGGACTCAACAATGTTGTCTGTGTTCAATTTTCTGTTTTTCCTTCCACCAATGAGTTAGGCCATCAGGAACACCTCCTGAACAGAAATCCCCAAATGGACACTTTAAATGTCTGGACAAAACTGTATGTGGTTTTCTATGTAACTGGTGTAGAGGTGCCTGTATGAGCCATCTGAAAAAACTCTTATCCTCATTGTTCAGAACTACAGAAGTATTATTCATGCAGCAGTCTGGGCCTCCATTCTTCTGCCTTTAATTTACATATCATTACAATTCTTCCTTAGAAATAAAAACCCCTGCATTATTCTGAGTCCTGTGCTCCCATGTGATACAGACCAGGTTTTTCCTTGATCTGCCAATGATTTTATGGCTCATTCCCTTTCCTTCTGTATTATTATAGTAGTAACATACTGGATGTTTAGGAAAATCATGTCTATAGGCTGTTAATCTCCAGATGTGTGAGGCACGGGGAAAGGAAGGGGAATGAAAAAAAAAAAGCAGGAAAGAAGTAAAAGAAAATTGAGAGGCAGAAGTAGGCAAGGGAGGGAGTAAGGGAGGAAAATGGGCAGCTACCCCATGGCTACAGGATTCAACACATCTCATTGCACTGGGAAATGTTGAGTGAATTCTTGAGGTCAAAGCACAAGTCAGGAGGTATTTTCTTCAGCCAAATCTCTGCGGAAACACTTGTATATAACAGGCATGTTTACATCTAAAGTTTTTTTTCTCTGATGAATCTGCCTTATTTGTGTTTATTTAACAGGGTTTTTTCTCCAGTGGCTTCATATTGAATACACCAATATCCTTCATCTCATTCCACCATGGTGTAATACCCAATGTGGGTAAATATTTGACCTCTCCCTAATTTAAAGCACATTTAGAATTATATTACAAACCTGCCCTGTGCTGTCCAGTGTCATGATCTCCTCTGAATTCATATATCAAGCAACCTTGGACTAAATTTATACTTAGATGGAAGACCTTCTGAAGAATATATCTACAAAAATAATAATAATGAAAATACATTTTGGTAGTTCAGAACACAAGGTTCTGTGAGTAGGTATTCTGAATCTTTATAGAAAGGTGCTATAGAATTTGCTACAGGATTATAAAAGGTTATCAGACTTCAAAGCAGATTGGAAGATTCTTTAATAGAGAGTCTATATACTGTTATATTTTAAGGTCCTGACCCCTTCACAGTGACAAATCATGACTGAGTAAAATGGTCACATGAAATGGTATTTGCTTCAGCAAACTGCTTATAAAATATACTGTGGTTCCAAAATCAGGCTCTACTGTCAAACAAACATTTATAGATGTTTTTAAACTTGATTCTGTCATCTTGAAGATATTACCAGAGAACAATCTATAGTGTGTATTTTGGGAGCGACTGGTTAATCCCAACTGTTTGAGATATGAAAATATGGTCTTTCTAGAGGTTGTTCAAATCTAATACAGTAACAACTATGGAAGGAAGATCAATAAACACTGAATCCACTCCTGAGGATCATTAATATTTTCTCACACACTGTTATTCTTCATCATAATATCATAGGGAAATTCAAGTTGGAAGGAACTTCAGGAGGTCTCTAGGCTAATCTTCTGCCCAAAGAAGGGCCACATCTGAAGTCACACCCCATTGTGTCCAGCTTTATCCAATCTGCTCTAGGAAACCTCCAGACACAAAGATGTACAATGCCTCTGTGCAGGATGTGAATCTCCTATTTTCATGTATTCCCACTGTCCCTCATCCTCCAGCTACGCATCACTTCCTTAGCTAAGGCTTTTCTTTTGGTTTGTGTGTTGTCATAGCTATGTTTTAATCCCTAAACTGGATTGATATTGGTGTGCCTTACTACCTGGTAAAGCCCTGGTGATACTAATGAGATTATGCCCAAGTGCAAAGGCATCCATTCCTGGGGCAGGACTGCAAACTCCGCAGACCTTCTATGCAAGCGAAGGAGAACAAATATCATGTTAAAAAAATATTTCACAGAATTTCAACTTGGCTTTTAAACAAACACATTTTCTGTAGATCTCATTTGCTAAGCAAAACCAAACCCAAAAACCAAAATCAACAAAAAAAACCCCTAAAAAAACCCAAACAAAACATACACACAATAAAAAAAAAAAAAAAAAAACAACCTAACAATAACAACAATAAAAAAAAAATAAAAACAATCCCTTAAAATCCCTTACATTAGATATATAATTTAGCATCCCTAATTTAACAAATCTGGGTATGTAAAAGAAGCTGGAACAGTGTAAGTCAAATCCTGAGAAGCTTTATAGAATGAAGTAATGATCCACCTAGAATTATAAGAAATTTTCTATTCAGTATGCTAGCTTATCCCACATACTTAAGGACAGAAACAGACAAATGAAGACAAGATGTGAGACTGTGACATAAAAAATAGAGAAAACGGGAGTCTAATAAATAGTGTCAGATAAAAGGAGCCTGAAGGGAGATGATAACACAGTTTAAATACCCTGAAGGAAGCAATATCAAGGAATGAAGAGAGTTATTCGCACTGTGGAGGTAGAGCTAAACCAATTTGTGTTTAACAGGACCTGCAAATTAAAAAAAAAACAAACAAACCAAAAAACTACTTCGGCAAGACAATATAAACATTTTAGGGCAACAGTATTGCTTAACTCGGACTCCAGCAGGGAGACTGCCACATTCTTCAAGTTTCTTTCAACCTTTGCTCCCTTGCTGGTCAGCCAGGTAGGCCCTGACCCTTCAGCTGTCCCCTCCCTCAGTGAGGTGCCCACATTAATCACCTTGGCCAGAGGGAGCTCCTGCTGCCCTTCACCCACAAGGACAGGGTCAGTTCGGGCCACCCAGCTCCCACCTGTGACAGCCACCTGAGAGCCAGCCTGCTCCTGAGAAGGCTGCTTTGAAAGCATGAGGACTGTGAAGCATCTCCACATGAAGACTGGCCCACAGCCCCAGCATGGTCACTGGTGGAACCCCACTGCACACCACCCCCCGAGCTGCACTGTCCTTAGCACTCAGCAGTGACCAACAGCAGCACACCAAAAGCCCTGGGCGCTTTCATATGATCATTATCATGTGATGCCTGCACTACACAGTTTCAGGCAGTTTCTCTCAGATTACTGGACTAGGTTACATCCAGTCTACTCCTGTCTCCTGCATGCTCATTACCAGTTAAAATGGGACAGCTGTGATCCTGGAGTGCCTCTTCCAGCCTGATTGCACCTGGGATGTTTCTAGTTTAGGTGCTCTGAGACCACTCTGAATGAAAGCAGAGAAAACATGGATGGTGGGAGTTCAACTCAAAAGTGCACTCTTGATCCAAATTTAAATGCTAATGGAGATTAATCCAATTACTCAGAGTTTCCAGGCAATTGCCTTCTTAGCCCTCTTCACCTAGGTGTAGAAAAATCTGGGCTTTATTCCCAGCATGAATCTCTTTTGTTTCTGCATTCTTACTTTTGCATTCCACACCCTTATGTGCCCAGTTTCTGCAGGGACCATCATTTATACCAATGACTTCAAAGTTTCCTACTTTGCCTTTTTCCTACTTTGTCCCTGATATTTTTTTCCATTAGAAATGTCAGTCCCTGTACATCACATTTAAGAAATATGCTTGCATTTTTCTGACACCATCTCCAAGACAAAGGACACAAAGGAAGTGGCCCAAAGATTTCCAGAGATTCAAATGCCACAAGAGGGAAACCAGTGTTTTACAGAGGAAAGGACAGAGGCAATAATCAGCGTACAATGGTAACACAGCACTTTTAGAGGATGACCTACTTCTGGAGTGGCAACAATGCCTCTTCAAATGCTCTACTGCTCTGTTCCACTGCATCTCTCCCTTACGGTTCATGATTAAATCAGAGTAATCATACAAGGGAAAGAAAATTCCACATATGTTACAATTAGATTTTTTTTTAAATGCCCTTTCAAAGCTCAGTGTCACAGATCATCTTTGATTTTAAAGACATTTTATTAGTCATTCTGACTCCACATAGGCTTGAATCCATTTCAATAATATAAAAAATGACAGCATAACCAAAAAATAAGAGAAAATCAAGTCAGGCATTGTCTTCATTATTCCTTTATATTGCAATATCTTCTGCAGGATAAATCAAGTGGATTTTACAAGCTGGGTGCACAGCACAGATTAATTTTTCATAGATTTCATATAAATTTTTCTGCATTAAGCAAACAACTGCCAAATAAAGGCTAAACTGTGCTTTTGGAGTCAAGCCATCCCTCAAGCAGTTCTGCATGAATCATACTGTGTTTATTGGTAGCCTCAGACAAACAAGCAGTAGCCCTGACTAATGACAACAAACGTAATAAAATAGCTATGCCTCATTGCTTCTAGAAAAGAGGAGAGAGGTAGCATAACCACATTCCTGCATGTTCTGATGTTTCAGTGATTTTTCCGTCAGTGCCAGACAAGACAGACATCCTTTCTCAAATTATTTCATAAGGAATGAGCGGCTGACCAACAGCAAGTAAATTAGGTATGACACAAGTTACCTGGATTTTATTCCTTGTCTTGATTAAGACTTCCCACATGGCTCAGACAAGTCATTTTTAATATCTCTCTCTCTGTTCCCAAGCATTATGTATGAAAATAATTACTTCAGTACGTATAAAGAAAACATTCATTGCATATTACTTGACACTATGGCAAGCAGAGTCAGACGGTCCACGATCTTTCACACGTGGGATGAGTCTAATTGTTTTGAGAGATGTTATATACAAGCACAATAACATAGTTACAATAGAAGAGCCTGATTCATTATTGTAATTATCTTCCCAGGAATACATATCACAGTTTATACCTGAGGAATATTTCATAGTATTTTTTCTTTAGAGCCAGAGAAATCACTGGAATGTTGAAATACAAGTGCCAGCATTCCTCCCTCAAATCAAGACTGAACAGAGAGGATTTAGAGCGGCAGCACCACCTATCGGTAAATTTGTCACCAAATTACCTAAAAAGCAAACAGAAAATTACCAAAGCAGACCATGAAATGAAATGCAAGATACAACCTGCAAACTTTATCTTCAACTGTATCATCCTACTGCCAAGATCCATGTGAAACCAGGATCCACATCAAGGGGTACTCACATTATTAGTGCCACAGAATTCTTCTTCCACATGAACTTGTTCTTTTATTATAGGCAATGTTTCCTTGAGCCACAATTTCACATTTTTTACCCTAGGTAATTTTGCAGGAGTAAAAGCTGTCTAATTTGTGCAGAGGCTTCAGATAAAAATCAGGGTGGATCTTCAAAGTGAGTATACACAGGAAAGAATGTTCCTGGAAGAGGCAAAGCCATTGTAAGTGGCAAACAGTTTATCAAGCTGTCAGCAGTGTCAGTTCAGGCTGTGAAATCTGAAAGAGCAACAAATGCAAGGTTAGCGAGTGATTATTACTTGAGGAAGGGTGGCATTCACATATCTGTGAAAATAGGGAAATCTCACAGTTCTTACTGATGAGATTGTTTTCTCCAATGTGGAATAGCAATGCAAATAGCTAGAAGATCATAAGGAAAATACCCATCTCATCACCTTAAGCTCTGAAACAGGCTCTAGCATGCAGATAAATATTTTGCTTGCTAATACAGCTTAAGCAAGGATTATGGCACACCATAATAAAGGCAAAATGACACAGAAAGGAAACAGCCATCAACTGCAGAGATCTGAGCAACAATCTGGGGGAAAACAAAAACCAACAAAAAAAACCAAAACCCACAATTTCACCAAATAAGCTCAAAATTAGTAAAATCTGTGGTCAGTCTAGTATCATATAATGTCACACTTTTTACATTGAGTGTGTCAGCCTTTCTAGACCAAGAACCCATCCTCTGGCAGGTGCTGTTGGGCTCAAACCACATTGGATAGTTTACCCACCCCCACTGCCCACATGCTGATCTGCCACTAGGTATTACTGCAAGGAACTGTTCCTGTGGAGGCTTTGATCAACGGTGCTGAGACCATCTAAGGCAGACCCAGCCATCATATTACTTGTTCTGCAGCTGAGCATGCGCTCAGAAGAGCTGTTCTAAAGCCTCTGTGCTCTTCTACTGGCAGCACAAGCTCAGTGTACAATGCACTTGCACCCACTGGGATCTAGTCTACAACCACAGAATACAAGGACCTCCAGCTTTCCTTGCACAACAAATATGGATTTTTTAATTTTTTTTTTTATGATCTCTAATAACTAATTTTCTGCTCACACATATTTTGACATAACTTATCAGTTTTATCATGGATTTAGGCTAAAACAGGTCGTCACATGACTATTTACACACAACTTTGGAGAATTCTGAGACCAGCCCAGCAACTGAAATTACAAATACATACCCTAGTTTTGCTGGTCCTACTCCTAATTACTCATTCCTGAGAACATGATCAATGTCAGCAGTTTCAGCACTTAAGTTTCTCCTAGAGTGGTTGTATATGAGCAAATGTACAGTTTTCCTCTTTATAAAATTTCTCACTGAAGGACAGATCCATTTATTTACAGTTGAATAGACACAGGCTGCAGACTTCACTTACATCATTGAAATAGGATAAAGGGAACTATGAGCTGTGTGAAGGACAAGTGGCAGTAGGGTGTCCTCATTCCTCACTTGGTGTCAATGGAAAATTTCAAAGGGGTCAGCATAGGACACTCTACAGAATGTGGTCTTTTCCATTTTTTACTGCTTTAGGGTTTTCACTTCAGTTCTAGGAAAGTGACTCTCCAGAAGGTTTGTAGAATCCAGGCTCTCTGCAAGAATTGTGGTGGTCATTGCTCTCCAGATGGAAGCATTACCCACAAATAACTGCACTGACATTTCTCCTTTGCTCTTTCCTCTCCTGTCACAGCCACATTAATAAGTCACTAAGAGCAGGAAATAGAGATCAAGTTGTTTCAGATGACTAACAGAGTTCAGATAACTCAATTAATTTAGTGTCCAAAATAAGGTATCTTAAAAGAACCTCAATTTTCCAGCAAATAGTCATTCAGCATTATATGAAGATAAAAAACATTCAATAATCTCTAAGGAGATGCCAAGTACCAATTTTAAGTAAATGGGAATATCTTTGGGTTACTTGTGCCTATCTAGAAATTACACTTCTGTACCCTGCACATTTGAAATTGCAGTCACTGAGCACGTCAGAATTGTGCTGAACTGAACTCCATATCTGCAAATAATTTCTGAATAATGTGGTCCTTTTTCCTCCATTTTGCAACAGAACAGAAGTATAATGTATTTTTTTACATTACTTAAAATATCAAAGCACTCTACTAAGAGCATCTTTTACTTCATCAGCTCCCTTTGACTTTGTGTCATTGTTTCGGTTCTACAAAATAAATATTTTGTCTCCTCTTTTTGAGATGAAACAGTTAAACACAACAGAGTGCAGGTAAACATTAAAGAAACTATTTCTAAATACAATTTTAGGACATTTATTTTTCATTACATAAACATTTGAATTTTTATTAAATAAGTTTATTTTGGGTTAACCCTCTCCTAGCTTCTGCCTCAAGAGAAAATAAGGCTGTTGGCAAAAGCTGGGGTTTTCAAATACCCAGCTGATGCAATGTATTCTACAATCTTAACTCTGGTATCTTTACAACACTGTTGTAAATGTTTGCCTAAAAGAGACCTTTCCTACAAATATGCTTTCCCAGCATACGTACATGTTTTTCACACAGTACATACTCACTGGTCTTTACCATGTTTTCTGTATCTGTACTCTAATATTTATATATCTATTGATATCTAAATCTACTTATAATTTGTATTACCTGCCATCTTTTGCTGTATTCTAAACCAGCTAATTTCAAATCTTCATCACTGTCATTGCTGTGGCTCCACTAGAAATTCTGCACACAGTGCCCTGAACAACTTCATATTTATACTGTAAAGAACAGTAAATGGGGAGAGTACACATGAAAAAATAAGTCTGTTGTAATTTTCTGGGTGAATGTTTTTCTCAGTCAGAACTTCAGTAAGAGGAGACGATGAAAGCTGCAGCCACTGTAAAAAGCCAATTTAAAGAAGACCATCAGGTGCAAAATTGTAAGTGGCAGAGCTTGCTCTGGNCCAGCCTACAAAAAGTACCTACAGCTTTGGCCAGAAGCTTTTTTTTTTTTTTTTTTTTTTTTTCTTCTCTCCTGCATAGCTCCAACAGCTCCAGCCTGCTTACTTATAAGCCAAGCAGCTTATAATAAGAGACTGATGCTCTTTTGAACAGCAGTTTCAGTTTACTGGTAGCTAGATCAAACACAGAATGTTATCTTTCTAGCTTCTTTTATTGGTGACTCTTCCTAATGTCACACTAAAGCCTTGCTCCCTCTATTTTCAAACTATCCAGTAAGTTAAAAAAAAAAAAAAAAACAAAAAAAAAAAAAAAAACAAACCACAAAACAAAAAATCCACAAAAATCATAATCATAGTTACCATAGAAACTATCTCTTAGGTACAGAACAATTTCCTAAAGAAGTCTGCAGAGGAATACTGTATCATCAGAGCTGTAACAAAATGGTTAAAACGGGGCTGTCCAGAGCCTGAATTTCTCACAAGTTTCATGCAGTGATGAAGAGTGTCTCTGCTGAAATAGGAATGGCTATGTGCACAGAGGATCACACAAGTCCGTCACAAAACAATAAAAGAGAGTAATAAAACCTATCCTTTCCCATCTTCAAGTTGTTACACTTGATAAGAGTATGACTGGGGTGCTGCATCAGTCCCAGTCAATGGATATCACTCTTTGCATTTGTGTTTATATCTGTGTAAGAATGACAGAGTTCCTCTGGATGGAAATAATGTGTTATCTGGGCTTCTCATGGTACTGACATCTTCCAGTCTTGTGATACTATGAGGAAAATAAATGTCTTGTAATTTCAGCCTACAAATGCGTCCCTTTGGCATTAAAAAGTCTGTAAAAACCATAATTACAATTGCAAAAAAAAACAGAGACAAAACCCAAGTAACAGATCCTACACGCATTCCCAATGCATGACATCTCAGGCATAAGTGCAGACACTTTTCTACTCAAAAATGTTGCCAAATGAAAAAAAAAAATGTCAGTGCTATTTGTTCCTGCTACTAAAAAAAATATGTTTTCTGAACTGCATTTCAAAATCACTTTGTATTGAGAATGCCTTCTGGAACATAATCCAGAGCTGTTACAGGAGAATTCTGCTACCACCTTCTGGCTGACAGAAATTCTTAGCACTTATTTAACCAGCATACACAGTTGATAATGTATTTGCTGTTTTTCAGACTGCACTCTTCACATGTTACTGCCCCATCTTCTTTAATACATAAATAAGAGCTACACACAAAAACTCAAATTGTCATTTTGCAAACCCTTCTGTTTTGTAATTAGGAAGATTTAAATTTTTCATAACCAAAATTAAACTTGATGTAAAACTAAGTCGGCTTTTTCCACATCTTATCCCTCTCAAAAAGGCATGGTGATTCAATCCAATTTATTTCATTATCAATGAACGGAGAAATCCATTGCTAACACCACAATGACAAATACTTCACAAAAAGTGATCTTGTAAATTCTTTTGCCCACTTCTCCCATTGCATGTGCAATTAGTCCCACAAATTTCACAGCATCAGAAACAAATGTAATCAGTATGCTGGATAGCTGTTTTTACTTGGATACACTTGCTTGCAGAAAATTGAATGGAAAAAAAAAGAGCATAACCAGATCATAGCCTCCTTAGTTGTGTTATGACCTTTTCTATTGTTGCCACAATTTATTCTTAAAACTTCTGTAGCTGCCAAACAAAATCAGCACTTTTTTCTTTTGCTTTTAAGTAAGTAGCCAGACATCAGCTCCAGAAAAGCCTGAAGCTGAAGTTTCAGAATCTGTATGACAAACAAATTTACCTTGTGTATTTAGGCATTTAAAATGCCCTTATTTTGAAAACAATATCAGATGTGGGGAACTGTCCAAGAGAGCACCTTGAAAGAGTTTGGTAATACTGACCAAGTGAGAGTAATAGTGAGGAAAGCATGGAGGACCAAAGTAAAGGCCATCATTATTCACCAGAACTAAGGCCAGGTCACTTCTAATGTAAGCCCTTTCTGTTGCTGAATCTGGTGCTCAGAACTTCAACCAGATTTAGCTGCGTTAGTCATCTCCAAGGGAAAAGAAGATAAAACGACAAAAAGCTGGGGATGAAAGCTCAAACACTCCATGAAAATCTCCACCAAGTTAAAGTGAACATGTTACTATACTATAACTTTTAAATATCTGATCTAGAGGCTCATAGAACCATAAAGTTGGATGAGGGGCCCTCAACATCACCTAGTTCCAAACACCCCATCATGAGAAGTGATGTTACCCACTAATATCACTGGACGTTGTTGCTCAACTTGGATGAAGTTGTTCGAAGCCCCATCCAACCTGGACTTGAACACTTCCATTCTCTGAGCAACCTGTTCCAGTGCCTCACAACCCTCATAGTAAAGAACTCCCTAATACCTAATCTAAACCTGACCTCTTTCAGTTTAAAGCCATTATCCCTTGTCCCATCACTACATGTCTGTGTGGAATGTCTCTCCAGTTCTCTTGCAGCCTCTCTTCTCTTCTCTTATGTACTGGAAGGATGCTCTAAGGTCTACCTGTAGCCTTCCCTTCTCCAGGCTGAACAACTCCAGCTCTCTCAGTCTGTCTTCAAAAAAGAGGTGTTCCAACCCTCTGGCAACTTCATGGCTCTCCACTGGACTTGCTCCAACACACCAACATCTTTCTTTTGCTAGGGGCCCCAGAACTGAACACAGCAGGTGAGATCTCATCAGAGTGGAAGAGAGGGACAGAATCCCCTCTCTCACCCTGCTAGTCACGCTACTTTTGATGCAGCCCAGAACATGGTTAACTTTCTGGGCTGTGAGTGCACATTGCCAGGCTGTGTTGAGTTTCTTATCCCCCAAAACATCCAAGTCCTCAGGGCTGCTCTTAATTCCATTCTCTGCCCAGCCTGGACTTGTGCTTGGGATTGCCCAACATTGATCATTGATTGATCCACATGCCCAACCTTGCACTTGTCCTTGCTGAATTTCATTAGGTTTATGCAGGCCCACCTCTCAAGTCTGCCAAAGTCCCTCTGGATGGCATATTTAGTTTCAGTTCTTCTCCCACTTGTATTCCTGTAATCCAGCAACTTTGGGTTTGAATTGCCTTGGGTCACAGCATTAGTGCGCTGTATGTAGCTACACAAATTATCTTACTTATTTTCTGTCATCTAGGGAATTGGATTCTTTAAATTTCAACATAGCCTTTCTGTTTAATAATTCACAGATTGTGTAGCATTTCAATCTTGTTTCAGCTGCAGGAAGGATGAAAAAGGTCATTATAATACATGCATCACTACAAGTTATGACAAAGCAGCACTCTGGAGAATGGCTGTACATGTTGCATCAAACAGGTTTTACTTTCTGCAACCAGGTCAAAGGCATAGAAAAATTTAAATGGGGAAGCACCAACATATTATCTCATATCCTATTGAACTCAGTAACGAAATTTCCAGCCTTCTTAGCAGCACCTGGAAGCAGACTTCTGAAAACTGCCTAAAATATTATAATGTTTTCTAGATATTGCAGGCACCTAGGTTATTTAGAAAATTACCTTTGAAAATTCTGCCTTAAATGTATTCCAATAATCGCACAGCAAGCCTGTGCTAAAGTCTGATATCAAAGGAGGTGGTAAGCCTTAATGAAGCATCTACTTAAATTCAGGTCGTGCTTTAGCAGCAAGCACTCTGGTGGATTATTAGAAGCGGATGCTGTTTAATCTCTCTTACCTCCTGGGAAAACCTGGCATTTAAAAAAATCACAGAAGAGGGAGAAAAGTGTTGTCTCCAAAAAAGTCAGTTGTTCTGCTTCTCCACGAGGCGTGACATTTTAAGATGTTCTGCCCATCAAATCTGAACATATTCAGTTGAACAGGACAGTTTCTTGCTAACTCTACAGGCTTTCAGGTTTTAGCTTTACAAGGATTTACATTTGTATTTTAAATGTCTGCTAAGCTTCCTAAAGACAGGATTTAATTAATTATTTCACATTTTGATATTTTCAGATCTGAAACAGAGCTACCTGCCTTGATTTTAAATGAGTCCTCAGAATCAATTTAAATTTCAAGGACTTCCTCTCTGTTCCAAGGAAGCTGAGGAAGCCCAAAATGCTGTCTGCCTCTGATTAGAAGCAAAAATATTCTGGTGTGATGCAACAGCTCTAGCCTGAAGCTTAAATCTTGAAAACCTTCTCCTCCTTCTCCGCCTTCAGATTTATTGAAAACTGGTTTAGTTTGGGGTTTTTTGCAATCCCATATTCAGCAGTTCTGTAGGAACAATGTCCTGATTTGAAGACTCCAGGATGAAAGCCTCCTCACCCAACAAACTGGCAAGCAAATCAGATTTACAAAGATTCTGCATTTTGCTGTGAATTGATGTGAAATTTGACGTGAACTGAAACATCCTGTTTCTTTACAGATTCCAGTCCTACAGGGAAATTACACCATTTCCAATGCTTGGAAAAACACCTAAATCCTATAACCATGGACAAGACGGAATGACTTTTAACTGGTAGAAATTCAGAGTGGCTTTTTTCAGGGAAATCTTTGAATCTAGCTCTGTTGAAAAAAAAAAAAAAAAAAGTATATAAATCCCTCTGCTACCATACATACATAAGCCTCAGAGCATACATTCTCCTATGTTATGTCTGTTCAAGGTAGAACACTGTTTCCAAAATTTTTTAACCAAAAAAAATAGAAAAAGAGAAAAATAGAGCAGATGTAATTAAAATAAAAAGCATACACTCACAAATCTTTCACTATTTCTCAGATAAGATGCCTTATAATACCTAAAACACAATCCAATTGCTTAAGGCACCATAAAAGCTTGTCTAACACTCTGGAATCCAACATTCTGGAAGACTTTGGAACTGAAAATAAAGGACAAAACACATAAAAAATTATCTACGTACTTTTCACGTTTTAAGTTCTCGGGAACCAAAACCCGGTGATCATGCATTAGACCATTATTCCTTATCACTCTGAATCTCAAATGAAATGTTTCTTCACAAAATATACAGGAATAAAGTAAATTTAAGTCTATCATGCCCACAAGATGATTATCTAAATCTTATTTGAACAAGTTACTTTCTACCTTTCCAAAACTGGGTTGAAAGCCTCTCATGCCCTTCTATCAAGCACAAAAAATGCCCTTTTGAAGCTGTGCAGACTTCAATGAGACAAGGATTATGTACTGTCAATTTGTAGTGTTTTTTGCAGGCCGAATATATGCAATTTCAAGAGCTGATTACAAACCATTATTTGCTTCTATAGTGTTCTGTAAAACAAAAAACCTCATTCTATTTAACGTCATGCACAAAGACGACAGATACAGCTCAGTAACTTTCAGAGATCTGACTGTGTGTGTTAAAATTAACAACAAACAGTTTTCAGATTCATTTTCTCTAATGTGACACGCTGTAGAATTTTGAATTATGAAGCAAATACATTCTTTTTTTATTTCTGTCTGGAAGATATAAAGGCATGTCTCCATATCATTGAGATAGCAACTAGGCGGGGAATATACACATGATACCTTTTGGGAACACATGGATTGTATTTTCCTTTTCACAAGTCTCCTCTGAGTGTTAGAACCAAATTCCATTACTAACGTCATAGGAATGCTACTGTTTAATCCAGTAAATATCATGCTGCTAAAATAACTCCTGAATTAAAAAAAAAATATTCTTTCAACAGACATTGATACTGCCTCTGCAGAAGCATAACTTCTTTTTTTTTTGCTCTGCACAAAGCCAACAAAATGTTGGTTTCTTCTAAAACGGATATATGCTTGCATGCTATGGCTGAAATGCAACTACAGTCACAGTCACAGAAATACCACAAAATTTATTTTATGGATATAAATCACATTTTATTTTCATGTGGCACTTTCACGGACAAGGAAACAGATGAATTTTATGCTTTAAGAACAATTCTTCACCTTATGGTAATGAAACACATACATCAATAGGCAACATTTCTGTCCACCTTGTATGTATTTTATAAGGCATCTAACAAAAAGAAACAATTAAATGCTTTTATATATAGAGAGAAGCATTCTGACATCTCCCCTTTCTTTCCAAACTCTTATTACCACTTGCACTTATAAATTTAAATGCTCCTGGTAAACAGCAAGAGAATGGGGTTTTTTTCTGCTTTAAACTACAGAAGGCTTCAATGGGAACTGCAGATCAGAAGGAAGCACTCGGTATTGCATGGCTCAAACAAATGCTCATCTTTATGTGAGACACATAAAAAGACGCCAGCCGACATCTGACATCAACTCACAAGTTTGCAGAAGTTCAGGGCTACATCAGAAGCAGTCTCCTGATTATCCTTTTTGCATCCTGAAACTGCCTTTTAAGCAGCACCTTTTTTTGTTCATTTTGTGCATGCACGCTTCGGGATGCTGTGTGAACACCTAGGCAATTCTATCTAAAAAGCTGTGCAAAAGATGTTTAACTAAGGAATCAGTTATAATTGAGTGCAGAAATGTAGATGTCTGTGGTTATGTATTTAGAACAGCATGTAGCGACAAGAGAAGGAATGGCTTCAAACTGAAGTAAGGTTTTAGGAAAACATTCTCCATCGTGAGGGTGCTGAGGCACGGGGCCAGTGGATGCCCCGCCCCTGGAGGCGCTCAAGGCCAGGTTGGATGGGGTTGGAGTGCCGTGGTCTGGTGAAGTGTCCCTGCCTATCGTGGTGGGGTTGGAACTAGACGGTCTTGAAGGTCGTTTCCACTGCAAACTATTCTATGTTTTTAAATACAAGCCCTTTAATGCACAATATAGAGCAAATATAAGTTGGCCAGCTCTCAGGAGCAGCCAGGCAAACTTTCAGGGAACTAACAGAACATAAATTAGTGTTTTCCACAGCAGGTTTTTGACGCTGGTATCTGTGCTTCAGTGCAGATGAGACAGCGATTTAATACATCAACACAGGTATTTGTTTCAAATCAGAAAAAAAAAAACATTGAAAAAGCGCTAGAAATTCTCCCGAGGCCGAGCATCCAGCCACAGGCGCGGCACCATGAGCGGGCCCGGCCGTCCCGCGGCCCCGCAGCAGCGCCTGCGCGGCCGCCCGCCCGCTCTCGCCGTCCCCCGAAGCTTCGTGAAGATTCCGGAAGGCTCCGGCCGCCTCTTTCCGCCGCGGGAGCTGCCCCGCCCCCGGTGCTGCTGCCCGGCTTCCTTCCTGCCTTCTTTCCCTCTTCCTTCCGCTGTGCTCCGCCGCGCTTGCCTCTCCCCGGCGGTGGGACAGGAGGTGCCGCAGCCATGTCGCTGCTCTGCTACAACCGGGGCTGCGGGCAGCGCTTCGACCCCGAGAGCAACACGGAGGGTGAGGGCGGCGGAGGGGCCGGGGCGCGGTGCCTCCCTCGCTGACAGCGCGGGGAGCGGGGGCGGCCCCGGGGCTGTGCGGGG
>VYXF01008385.1:1252872-1280956 GCA_013397295.1 Polioptila caerulea
GGGGGCCGGGCCCCGCGGCGCGGCGGGGCTGTCACCCGGCCCGGGGCTGTCACCGCGGCCGCCCCGGGGACACGCGTGTGGGGCCGGGCTGGCCCGGCGCTGCTCCGCGCCGTCATGTGTGCCAGAGGCTCTCAAGGCCAGCATAGGCTTCTCTGCTCAGGGCCTCTGTGGCTGCTGCATACATCGCAGTGACCACCGGCTTTTTGTTATGTAGTTTGGGTGGTTGGTTGGTTTGGTTATTATTTTTTTTTAGTTCAGGTGTGTGGACTTGCAGCCGGTAATTAAACGTGTCTGAATGGCACGTGTGTGTTTGCTTTTCCAAGTGCCCTGAGTGCTTGCAGTGCTTCTTCTGTGTTTGCTGGGAATCCCGGTGAAACGTGTTTCTGTCGTTTGGGTTTCATAATTCCGCAGAGGCTGCAGAAGGGTGATCTGAGTTTTCAGAAGGCTCGCCCTCACCTGATTATTATAAAGTAACTCTGTTGGTGGAATTTCTAGAAGGCCCTCTTAGCGTTAATTTCATTTTTAGTGACCCCCAGGGTTAGAGGTAGGCTAACATGTTCTAACCTGTGCGTTTTCCGTGATTCAAAACCGTGGTAATAAAGAGTGTTTATTTCTCTGAGCTACGTGTTTTTGCGTAGAGTAGGGCTTGCTAATGTTAGTAACAGCAGAATCAGGCACAGCCGTGGAATTTGTACATTTAGTGATCTCTTCCACCACCATCCCCTACACCCGTTTGCCCCAAAAGGTGAAGCAGATAAGAGTATTTATTGGTAAAAAAAAAAGAAATCCTATTAGGACTTTGTGACCTGTGCTCGTCATAAAAGTAACACTTCTTTATGGTTTGTGTTCAAGCTGTAGTAAACTAGGTCAGCTTGGCATGGCCATATGCTACTCTGTGGTGCTTGGGGTGGGAAAAACAATTTCATGGCATGAAATTTGTGTCAGTAAGTGGCTGGAATATGTAGTGGAATCATTGTGTCCTAGACTAAGCTGTTCTGAAAGTAAAGGTAATGGTTCACAGACCACTACAGAGAACCAGGTTTTGCATTTAGGTGACCCCCTACAAATTTCTACTTTGACATTTAACGAAACCAATAAAGTGCTTTAAGGATATAGCAGTAAGGTGATAGCAGATAGCAGTGTGTGCACGGTAGGATCAGTTTGGCTGTGAAATTAGCATTCAAAAAGCTCCAAACAAATAAAAACCTGAAAAATTGTGGTATTTGTGTCTCCAAAAATTATCTGAAGGTTAGAGAAAATGGCTTTGAAATACTTTAGTCTTCCTGGTAAAGGAAAGGTATTAACAGGAAGGAGAGGTAACTTGTTTGGAGGTTGTTTTTTTTTTTCCAATGAAAATGTAGAATAGCAACCAAAGCCTGCAGCAATCTGATCTGATGCAAATCAGAACTAGAATATGCTTTTATCTGCTTACATGCTTATTTTCTAGTTTTCCCTGCCTAGTGTGAGAAGAGGTCCTTTGTGTCAGGTAAGAGCTGTTGGACTCATGATTGCAGAGGAGCTGGTGTTGTACTGTCCTCTGGCAGGGACACTGGTCAGACTGCTCAGTGGACAGACTCTGCTGAGGCACTGCAGAGCTCCTTGTCCTGGCATCTTCTCTCGTGGAGCACGCAGGGCCCTCAGGAGGCAGCAGCCAAGTGAGCTGTCATTTGCTCCACGGTGTACCTGCTGCAGAGCAGGCTCCAGGGAGTGAGGAAAAAGGGTTGCCCTTGGCCAGATGGACAGCAGGCACTTGTCTGTGTGTACCTTGAGCTGGAGCATAGCCACCCCTGAGTTACTTGATTAGGAGATGGTTCTGGTCTCTGAAACAGTTGCTGTTATTAACAACATCTCTCTAGTGAAGAATTAGAAACATGCATTTAAGTCTTCTGACTCAGAAATAATCTTTGCTACAAAGCAGAGTTTATTTTTACTCTCATGATGCTACTAATGTAATGCTTTAATATTTTTGGAAAAGAATAACCTCTGCTTTTATTTTTTTTTAATTTAACAGTGAAGTCCTGGTCTCTATGCAAAATAACCACATTTTTCCTTTTTAATTTTCCTGTGAGGTTTACCAGCACTAGCTTTTCATCCTGAAACTGAAGGAATTGATAGAGGTTTATAGATATATTTGTAAGTCTTGCAGAAGGACTGATGTCCCACAATATGTGCATTTTGAGTTAAGGTGGGAACTGATGTCCCTCAGATTGTATCAGTGCTTTAGACTTAGGCACTGAATATAAAAATCAAAGAAAATGATACAAAACAAGGTTTCTTTAAAAAGCTACATATTCATAAAAAAAGATAAAAACAACTGAGTTTGGGTAGGGTTTTTGCCTATTAAATATCTATTGGCAGATTGCTAATAAAGTTATTTGTCACTTTTTTCTTTTACTTCATATTATGAGCATTGTTACTGTTTACTATGTGCAGTGTTCATTATGTCCACTGTTACTGTTACCCTTTCAATTTTAAGTGTTTCTAATTTTGCTTTAAAGGCTAGAAGACAGTGTTTAGAGTCAAGTCAATAAAATACTATCCATGCAGTAAATGTCAGTGAGGAGTTATATAATCAGAGCAGTTTCATTACATATGGAAGGAACACAAGTAAAAGAGAACAGCTGTGTAATGTTGATAAATATCTGTGAATACAAACACTTTCAGTAATGGAGGTTGTGTTCCAGTGTAGTGTTTGTACAGAATTTGTTAGTAATAAATAGTATTAACATGTCAAAATTGTGCATATAGAAGACTAACCTTTGGGTTCAAGTCCTTAGGTGGCTTAGGATACTACAAACATTGAAAAAAGAGCAAGGTAATTATGGTTAAAATCATGAACTCCTGATTTGCATTAATAGACCTTCTTACCAGAGTAATTCTAGACAGAAAGCTCTGGTCAGGTTCAAATAGATGTATTTGAAGCAGTAAATCAGTATTTTTTTGTATGTCATTTAGCCATAGGGTCACCTTCTCACTTCTGTAAAATTATCAGTATGGTTGGATTACTGATGAAGGCCAGGGATGGTCTATATAGAAAGTTTACTTGCTGCACGTGGAAGTAGTAGTTTGTCTTAGATACCTGCTTTCTACTTTGTGTTGTATAATACATAAGAAAAAAGAAGACCTGATTATTTATGTTTAATATATGCATTCAGAGAGCTTTTTCTGTGGAATTTGGATATTTCTGAGTAGTGATGTGCACCGAGGGAAGTGGGGCAGCTCATGGAATACATGAATTGCAAATTTGACATTTTTGCTGGGTTTGTAGTCATATGAATAAAGATTCTTGGTATGCCTCAATATTAATAATAATCATTGTCTTCTAGATTCATGCACATACCATCCAGGTGTGCCCGTTTTTCATGATGCTCTCAAAGTAAGTATGCAACTGTCCTTTTAAGTATTACCTTCTTGTTTTTTCATCTTTTTAATTCCAGCTCTTTCAGTGTTGAGAAACTGGTATTCAGCCTATCATGAGCAACTCCATGAAATTAGATAAAGCACATTTACTCATTCCTGAGAAAGAAATTAAAAACTCCAGTCATATGGTCTAAATGCCATGCAGGTCTAGATGACTTGTTTCCTGTTGATTGACTGACTTTAGGTCTCTCAGCAGTGTAATTAGGTCCTCTAAATAGGACTGGGCAGCCATTGAGAGGTTTCATACTCTTTCAGTTAATTAACCTGCTTGGAATTCAGAGCAGCTGCTTGTGGTTTAATGTGGCCAGGGCACTAATGTGTATGTGACATTTGTCTGCTGTAAAAAACAGGCATGTTCATTTAATCAACCAGGTGAGAATGTTGGTTAAATTGGAACTGGTCACCCATGCCTCTTATGCTGCTGTCCAGGATTCTTGGGCTCCATCTTCAATCATGAATTAAATGTACCTGTGACAGGTCTCCAGTGCTTAAAGCCAACTGCACAGCCCATCCTTGCTTTTGCACTAAGCTGTTTTCCCTCTCCAGGATCTGCTGGGTGCATACAAAGTGCTTACAGGGAATCATTTGAGACACAACTGCTGAAACATTACTGGAAATCATTCTAATAATTTAATTGTATGTAGTCAGAAATCTGGTGTCCAGAAATGGAGCCTGGAGCTTTATTAATATCAGTGTAGCCTAAGTGACTTTTCTTAGAACATAAACTACTGTTTAGCTGACTTTCGAGGGGGCTGAGTGTTTTTTTTTTCTACTTCTACTAGAAGTACACCTCATCCCAACAATGTGGTGTTTTTTGGCCTTATGAAAGCTTCTGTGTTTGTGCTGAGCAGTGTGTTTGCTCTGAGCTGTTGCTTATATTGCAGTACCTGGACTCTGGAATCGGCCATTGTGTGCCACTGGCAAATTGGAACAAATACTCTTAGATCAAATACTGTACAGTTGCTTAGACTATGGTAATTTTTTTGTACAAAGCTATATCTGTACTCAGAGCACAGTACAAAAACCTTCTACATAATTATAAAGAGAGAAATTACACAGCTCAAAAGCTTACGTTTTCTCCCTCTTACATATTCACTGTTTATAAACAAGTACCACTTCCCCCCTCTTATCCTGCCTCTTGACCTAATTAAAAATTTATCATAATTGCAAATGAGCAGTTTCCTTCCTGCTATGAGTTCTAGATAATCTAGGTGGGCAGGATGAACATTTTGTCTCCCCAGCTGTGGAAAAGGTAAATTTTTTGAGGCTATTCTAGAACCACCTACCTAAAACCCATTGTGTTGCACCATTTAAGCTTTCAAAGCGATAGTGCATTAGTCAAACTGTTGCCTCTAATAAGGTTCTTTGAGTTCTAAGATATATTATTCATAGTGGCAAGGCAATTTGCTCTAAAATTGAATTTCTGGTTTATATAATAAAAAGTGCTCTTGATTAATGTAGTTGGATAGCAGTGCAAGGCACATATCCAGCTCTGTTGGTAGGAAATAAGCAGTTGAAACATTTGAGTGGTGCTCAAGAGAAGAAAAATAAAAAATCCCTATCATTTTTGGAAGAGGGCCTGTGCATTGGGCCACAGGTAAGCCTGGTCTCAGGTGTAGTATTTGTTTTGCTTACATGTTACTTCATGAGATGAAGTAACATTTCTGTTTCCTGTTGTACAGAGTTGGCACCTAACTTGTCATGGAAGTATTGCCTCACATTTACTGAACTTTCTGATCTAAGGCAGCATCAGCACACTAGGAGACTTCTCTGGTTTTAAAAATGCCAATGATAATATTGTCCACAGAAGGCAAGAAAACAATTACTAATCTTGATATCCCACATCTTTTAAAATAATATAATTAATATTTTGGTTTTTTTAAAGCGATTGTCAAGTCTGGTAGTCATATCTATGTTGTTTTTATTCCAAATTGTTTATAGGGTTGGTCATGTTGTAAGAGGAGAACGACAGACTTTTCTGACTTCTTAAGCATTGCGGTATGTACTCATGATTATTTACAATTTTTATACTTGTCAAGTGAGTGGTTAATATTAAATGGTGCATGTGCTTACATGTTTTAAATTAGCCTACTTCCATTAAAATTGTCTTAATTCTTACATGCTCTACTTTTCTTCATATCGTGCTGAAGTCAAGGCTCATTTTTAAGCTTTAATTGTTAAAATTGTCAAGATAGGTTTTGATAGAACTATTTGCTAATAAAGAAGGATGGTCAACATTTATTGCTGCTGTGCTTGACTATAGAAAGTATGCATTTTTCTTTTAACTTATATCCAAAATGAGAATATTTTCCACTTTAGAGGTAGGGTTTCCTTTGCAGCCAGTGTTTAGAGCAGGCTAAAGAGAAGATGGAGCGGAAGAAATGAGTCAAGAAAACTTGTGGGAGTTTTTGTTAATTTTAAATGCACACGAACTACACTGCATTTATATATAAATAAAAATGTATGCTTTCCACAATAGGGCTGTACAAAGGGTCTCCATAACAGCGAGAAACCTCCTGAGCCTGTTAAACCAGAAGTCAAAACTACCTCTGAACGAAAGGAGCTAGCTGAACTGAAACCCAGATTTCAAGAACACATAATTCAGGCACCAAAACCATTGGAAACAATTAAGAGGCCAAGGTACGGTGTATGAAACTTAAGGTTTTCCAAGTTGGTAGTCAGTTGGCCAAGTTAAAGCTGACTTGGTTATTCAGTGTTGTACATTTCATATAGTGTAGAAATTCTGAAACTACTTAGAAGACCTTGGTTTTGGTAGCAGTGATGATGTTATCTTAAGCTTCAAAATATGAGGAAAGAGTTCTGGTTGCGACAAAGAAGTACTTGATCTTTCAGCACTTAGATCTATAAGAAACAGAAACGAAGTCAATAACCTTATAGCTTAAAATGCCACTAGAAGCTGTGTTAGTGTTTTAAGCAGTAATAAAAATAATTTTAGGATGCTTGTATTTAGATTCCTTAGTATCTCTGATTTATTTTAATTTTTGTAGAGTATTAAGAATTTCCATTTGAAAGCCAAGACTGCATTCTAAGTTTCTAGTCTGTTTTTTCGTAAACAGTAAGGATTGGCACTTAAAAATGTACTTTGTTGAAGGGAGGTTTGAAAGGATGAGTCTTGTAGGAAGATTATAAGTTACTACTTTGTCTTCTATAAATTCTTTCTCATGAAGTTAATTGACACTAATACATGGACTTCTTTAGCCCAGATGAGCCAATGACAAATTTGCAGCTGAAAGTGTCAGCTTCCTTGAAACAAGCTCTCGATAAACTGAAACTGTCATCAGAAAACGAAGGGAGAAAAGGTAAGGAGACAGGGAGATTAAGTAGGCATGTGATGCTAAGTGTCACACAAATAAATGAAATCCTGATCTTGTGATTTCTGAAGTGATAGTTTGCTATAGTTATGTTATTTTTCTTAATAATCTGGGAAATACCTTCCAGTCCGGGGAATGATGATGGAGGTTCAAAGGTGGATAACATGGAGACTTGGTTATCAGGAGCAGTACATTGTTCTTAGCATTATTTGAACTGTGTCTTTTCTAAGTTTTCCTGGTTAGAATGGACATAATGGGAACATCCATTTCTGATTATGTGACTGACAGAATTACCAAGAAATGAAGTTTATTCCCTGTTTTTGCAGAAACAGTATCATATAAAGCCTTCATAAATTGGTGAAATTCTTCTGAAGACTGGTTGGTTCTCCCTTGTCTGTTTTTCCTCTTTCTCCTTCCCACATTTTATTTGGAATTTGGTTCCAGAACTACACAGCTCCTTAAGAAACTTTATAATTTCAACCTACGCTTGTGGCTATTTTATCCTCTTTTGTTCTTGTGCCAAAGTAATTTAGCTCTTCTTTCTCCATGGTATCCAAATTATTTCCTTGTGTGTATTTATAGACAGCAGTTGAAGCCTTTTACATTCTTAGTTTTACAAAACTGAACAAGATGAATGATTACTCGCTTCCCCTGTTATTGTAATGATCCTTTTCATCTTTTTATTATTTACTCCACTTAAAATGTGTTAAGATATAGAGCCTAGAATTTGATGCATAGGTAATACAGCTCTTGGAATGTTTCTTTGTACCTCTCTGGCAGATTTCAGTGTCAGGCAGAAAATAGAAGCTTGAAGAGGGAGGTTTTTATAATCTCCTTGGCTCATTTTAGTTCTTAATAAAAGCAAAGTGTTCAGTAGATTATACAATTCATTTGCTATTTTCTGTAATATTCTGTTTACAGAGGAAGATAGTGATGAAATCAAGATTGGGACAGCATGTAAAAATGCTGGCTGTTCAAAAGTAAGTGGTTCAGTTGTATTCTAAATCCAGCTGCTCAGCTACTAAGTGAGCAGTTTGGGGTTTTTGTGTGCTCCAGGTTAATTTGGAAAAGGCACGAAGTTCATTTGGTTTAACAAATGCACATTTAATAACAAACTCTAGTATGGATGAATGTGAGTTGTTTGCAGAAAGTAAAAGATTATTTTTTTTTAAACCTATAATGAACTCCTGATTTGTAAGCTTGTCAAATCCATGGTACTGATGTGTTTCAACTTCACATGTTAAATATAATATTGGTGAAAGGTGACTGACTATCAACACTTGATTGCTCTTGATAATCTGTGTATAGATCAGAAGCTTCTACACATCTTAGCAGTTAATACTTCCTGCAAGAAGAATTAACAAGTCAGTGTTTTAACACTTCTAGCACCAAAATGAGTCATTATATTACATAGTCATTTAACATGAAAGTTACACTGACACCCATTGCGTTGTGCAAAATGGGACAGTAAGATTTAAATAGCTATTTTACCTGACAGATTTTGCATTATCTACCAAAGCTCTGGTTGGAGGAGAACTTTGACAATCTTTGTGTTGGGAAGAACTGATCCAATTTGGTGGCTAAGTTGTATATTGTTTATTTTACTTTCTTTTGAGAATCTATGTGTTTTATGAATGATGAATTAAATGAATATATTTATTTATTTTAAATTCTTGTTTTCTCTAAATGCTCAGAGTATTTTAAAGACACAAATCTCTGAGTATCTGCAGTGACCTTTATGAACATAGATGGTGTCACCATTGATGTTGACATCGTGCTGTGTGTGCCATTGAACTAACACAAAGTACGGCTTCTTAGCAGTGCCAGAGAACCTTCTGTGAAGGAAGGTTGAATGGTTAGTTTGTTACTTTGGAAAACTAGGTAAAGCCATTAGATCTAGATTACTTACCCAAAAGCTTTGTTGTACTTTGGTCGTTATTTCTGGGTTTTGTTGTGTTTTGTTTTATTTTTTTCATTACTCCAAATCCTGTAACAGTAATACACTTTCAATGTTTTGTCCCACCAGACGTACGAAGGACCACACAGCACAGAAGAAGTATGTATATACCATTCTGGTGTACCCATATTCCATGAAGGGTTAGTATTCAGATAACTTCCACTTTTGTACCTGTGTTCTGTGAAGGATTAGTATTGAATTAACTTCAGTTTTGTCATGTGTTCATGCTTCCTTTGTAGATGTTGCCTTGATTTATTCTGTATTTCCTCTTCAGTCAAAAATGGCAATGCTTGAAGGGGGTACACTAAAGTAACAGTAATATTGCATAAAGGAAAGATCTTAAATGTTTACAGTAAATAATGTCCTAAATATTGTTTGTTAATTACTTTGCAAACTTTCAAGGATGAAGTATTGGAGCTGTTGTAAAAGAAAAACTTCTGACTTCAATACATTTTTAGCTCAAGAAGGCTGCACAAGAGGAACACACGTATGGACTAAAAAGGATGCAGTAAGTAGCATTAGGATTGCATTCTGAATTTTGAATACTGAAATGTAGTTTGTAGCTTGATTGAGTTGTTTCTGTAACTGAGCTATTATAGATCACTACCTCTGACATAATGTGGAGGATACTGTGCACAGCAGGAAAACTGAGAAATGTAGTATCATATCAAGTAGTCTGTGGTACAGGTATACTTGATTCTTTAAGAATATTATAGAATATAATAATGGAGCAAAACACTTGAAAAACATTATTTGGTCTTGCAATGGATATAGGTGAACACAAAGTTCTTGTTACAAATATGTCGTCTATCGCTGAGGCAAAATGGGTTTGACACTGCAAATATCAGGAATGTTTAACAGAAGAAAATAGAGATATAAAAAGTGTACTTCTGTTACCTCATTCTAGAGCAATTACTTCACAAATCCTTTACTTCCTTTACATTGCTCTTTGCTTTGAAGACTTATATTTTTGTTCAAGAATTATTTGCTAGTGCAGAAAGTAAGAGTTAAAAAAAAGCTGAAGTCATGAGCCTAAAGCAGGAGAATGTAGAAGAAGAGTAAAGAATTTACCCAAATTTAAGGAAACCATGTGTCTATTAACTGTATGTGTATTGAGATAATGGGCTTCTGTCCAACAAGGTTTTTTTTTACTCCAGCTTTTTGGTTTTATTTTGAGGGTTTGTTCACAGTTTACTTTTTCTGCATCAGAGAAGAGAGGGTAGTATTTTTTTTTTGCAGGACTATGAAGCATTCTTGGAGTCATGGCATTCTTTCTCTTCGTTCCATTCCTTTCTATAAGCTGCTGGCTAACTGTAGTCTTGGAAAGGGAGTTGATCCACCAAGTAACATTTTCTTTGTTGTAGTTTGTTTGAGAGGGAGATACTGAAATACTTAGTAAAAAGAGTTGCAAGTGGAATCTTGAAGTCTCCTGTGAAGATGAAATATAGTCCTTTATTAGCTATGCTAATTGGCTATTTTAAAAAGTCTTGGGCGTTTATGCTGTTAATCTTGTAAAAGAATATTCCAAGGTAGTTCTGAGTCTTTTTTTTTTGTACCTTTTTCCTTATATAGGGTACAAAAGTAGTTCCATGCAGGCATGATTGGCACCAGACTGGAGGAGAAGTGACTATTTCTGTATATGCTAAAAACTCTGTCCCTCATCTGAGCTCCGTCGAAGCTAATAGCACAATGGTGAGCCTCTGCCTTAAGATCAGCAACTTGAACTTAGGAAAGTCTGCTCAGCTTTATTTGCAAGGCAGAGATAGCATAAGACTCTTCTGAGTAGCTGCTTTTTCTTGGCATTTGTGTTTGTTCAAGTATGTATAGCTTTTTCTTCCCTCATGTTTGGACATCTGCACTTTAATGTGTGGGGTTTTTTTAAAAGCTGCAATACATTGTGCAAAAAAATTCTTTTATTTGACTTCCATAATTAAAACCCAAGCATGATGGGTTTGCATCACCTTATGTATAAATAATTATAGATTCATCATTTAGTTGTATTTGACTTAATGTAATTTAATATCATTCTTCATTGTATGCTGTTTCACAGCTACTAATATTAAACAGGTGTTAAAATGCTTCTCTGATTTCTTTATCTAAAATTACAAGCTACCAGTGGCCATTGTTGACTGCAACTGTATCAGAAACTATTAAAATAGATACTCACTTCTATTTCAGATACAATTTTGTCACTTCAGTCATTGTAGGATCCAAGTGCTAACATGATATATTCTATTTAAACATGCTTGAGGTGTCAGATGTTTTATTGACATGAAAAAGTTCTCTTATTTTCTGTTGTTTTTCCTGTTAAGGTAAACATCCATATTGTATTTGAAGGAGAAAAGGAGTTTCATCGCAGCGTGAAGTTATGGGGAGTAAGTATAAAAATATTTTTTCCATTAAAAAGAAACAAATCAAACAAAAAGCCCCAGAAGGAAAAAAAAAAAAACATAAGCCTTTAGATTCCTCTCTTTCAAAATGGTTTGGTTTTCCTCAATAGTCTGTCTTTCTGAAAGAATTTCTGTTGCCTGATATTGAGTAATTACATTTAAATCTGAATATAATGACCCAGGAGATCCAGTGTGACATCATAATGGGCACTGCTTTGTACAGAAGGTGGCTTTCCAAAGTCCTTTCTGATCCCAGCACTGTGGTAGCAGTGTTGCAGAAAATCCTTGCTTATGTATGTTAGCCAATGTATTTTAGATATGCCTGGGCTTATGTTTATGCCATAAACATTTCATAGCTTGGGAATAGGAAGCAGCTGATTTTTCAAGATACCATAGGGATCTTCATCTACGTAAACATCTACTGAAATTTAGTGATGAGGTACCCCCTAACTTAATTCCCCAGTGTCTACCAGTGTGTTAAACTGAAGTGTGAAATACCTTTTCTGTTCCAGGTGATCGATGTAAAGAGGAGTTACGTGAACATGACCGCTACAAAGATTGAGCTCACTATGAGAAAAGCAGAGCCCCTGCTCTGGGCGAGTCTGGAGTTACCAGTATCCAACACACAGCCAAAACACGAGAGTTCCGATCAATAACGATTCCAAGAGACAAGTTATTTCCTGTGATGAAGTGGTGACTTGCTACTGTAATCAAATATTTAACTTTTATATAGATTGCATTTTTTTTAATGCTAGTTCATCTGTTCCCTTCTAGAAAGAAATTTGACGCACAGTAAATGGAGGTGTAAACTTGAAAGGGTAACAGTTATTTCTGCTCTTACTCCCATGTGTATGTTTATGCTAGATGCAGTGTCTCCATGGGAATTTAGAGTAAAACAGCTATTGCTCTTTGCTTGCAACCTTCCCTACCATGCACTGACTATCCCAGTAGATGTGCTCTCTGTTCACAGTAGGTGTCTTTGTTTTTCAGCTGTTCTGTTTAGACCTAATGCATTCGATAGCCCGTCTTTCATTCAGCACTGTTATGAAGCATACAGTAATGCAGATACAAAAATCTGAGTTTGAACTGATTAGCCTGTAATTCCACATCT
This sequence comes from Polioptila caerulea, assembly GCA_013397295.1. NCBI lineage: Eukaryota > Metazoa > Chordata > Aves > Passeriformes > Certhiidae > Polioptila > Polioptila caerulea. The sequence continues at coordinate 1,265,083 of VYXF01008385.1, forward strand.
AGAGTAAAAGGTTATATAAACAGAAATATGAAGTTGTACACTTGTAGACTTTTGTGTTCTGAAACGAATGTTTGTTAAATACCTGTTGGCTATGGAGGGATGAACGGTATTATTCCAAGGATTTCAGTACTTGCTGTCTTTCATGTATCAAAGCAGATCAGGTTAAAATTAAAAGAAAGGTGACAAGAAGGGATTTTTTTTACTCCTTTACATTTGCTATTTGAATAGTTAAATATAAAAGCAAATGGACAGTGAAATGGCTGTTTAACTTAGTATTTCAACTGTCAAGAGTATGCAAACAGCAAGCTCTTGAAAAATTACCAAAGTGCTGTATATCTTTGACAGCCTTTAGAATGTATAGTCTGTCCTGTTCTACAACATTGAAAATCTCAAGACTCTTCTCAAAGTAGGTGAATCTGTGTAGTCAGAGAAGCCAGGATATGCTCTACAGGTCTTGGTGAAACAATTCCCACGCATCGATGTGTGTATCTCCTGACTCTTAAGGATGGTCATCTGAGAACTGCTGTTATATACAGGACAAATCTTAGGAGAAACGACATGCTTTAAAATGTCTGTCTCAAATTGTAATTGTACATTTGAATCAAAATACTTTAAAAGAATACTGTGTCTTTTGAGCGGGGTGTAATTAGAAATCAAGATCTTAGTTTTGTTTCAGTTCTTCAGTAAAGGTACGTGGCTGAAAACAGGATAGTTATAAAAATGCTGGGGTTTTTTTTATACAAGCAACAACACACACAGTTATGTTGCTTTCTGCTTGGAATAGTTTCTTAATTTTGGCTTACAGCTGAAATAAAAATGTTTTCCTATAAAAGTAATTAAAAATGCACACCATTATTTATTGTGCCTAATCCTATATAAGTAAACAAGAGGTCTTGTGGACTGTTAAAATGCTCATCTTCCAGCCTTGGCAGACCTGGAGTAGTGTCAGGAGAAACACAGGGTGTAGTAAAGGCATTCTGAATTGAAATACTTAGATTTCTAAGAATCTTGCTGTTTTCCAGTAGGTATGATTTGACTTGAGCTCAGACTTCTGTCTGTAACAGTACTTGAAGTCCTACTTCATGCTTAAAGTAGTGGGAAATAATTACCAAAGAAACCATCCCTGAAAATGAAGAAAGTAACACTGGTGATACAAATATATATGTGTATGTACACATATATAAAATTGTTTTGGTGCTTCTCTACCTTCATTTTAAGATCCTTTTTCCTCGATTACTTAGTTTGGGCATGGTTGCATATTCCCTTGGGTCCTTGTAAAAATTTTCAGCTCTAAGTCCTGCTGTATAGATTCTGTTAACCTCTAATAATGCCTTTTTTTCCCTTTTTTAAATTTTTTTTTTTATTTGAAAGTGTCAGGTACTGCAAAGTGATAGGGTAAAAGCTTATAAAATATGTGACTGCCCCAAGCGGTCCTCTGAAATTTGAACAGATGTTTCTAAATGTGTTCTGAACCAACAAGTGGAGTACTTTTTGGTATGACACTGAGAACATCAGTGAATGAAAAATTCTGCATAGCTGTAGCTGCTAGCATGCCGTCTGTGTTTGTGTATGCAGAACTCTGAACTTGGACAGCAAAATTAGTAGTGCTTAAACGCCAGGATAAAGTTCTTCTTTAACAAGCAAGTTCAAATGTGTCTACCCATATGGGTATATAAATATCCTAAATATGTTTAAAAATGTGGAAAACATATTTTCACCTAATTTGCATCCTCATGTGCAGTAGGTTTACATAATGAAAAACCCATTTTAAAGAACTACATGGAAAATGGAATTCCTTGGGAAAACAGAGTTTCTGCTTTTAAATAAGTTGTATTCTGCCTTAGTTCACTAAACTCTAAATGGAGAGAAATGTGGAGTGGACCATCTGCTGTGAGTGCTGTAGGCTTTGAGATCTTTAACTACTTGTTGCACTCTTTCAGACTATGTTTTGCTGTTAGTTTAGTCACCTTGGCTATAAGTGGGAGAAAGCTCCTGTAAACATAGTCCCCAATTTTGTTTTTGCTTTTTATTCATTCCTTCTGCTCTTCTTCTTTGTTTATACTTTCATCACAAAACAAAAGATACTTCAGGTGTTCTATAATTACTATCCCAATCAGTTGCAATACAACCACTTTTAAAACTTACCTATTTTAAAAAGCAAGCAAACAAGTTCAAGAACCCATAAAGAACCCCCAGCTTTGGTTAGGCAAGAAGGTATAGATTTTACAATAACAGCATAGTTTCTGTGGCCTGGGATACTTGTCAAAATAAAAAGATAAACCTTCAGATGGCCTAGACTGCAGTTTTTTATATCCTGAAGCTTCAAGAGCTGTATCACTTACTGAATTCATGTGTTTTAAGCAGTTGCTCACAACAGGCTTCAACACACCAAGGGTTGATCCTGGTATTTCATGCAATGACATCTTTATGTGCCTAGTGGTAGCAGACACTTTGCTGAAATACTGGCTTGGCTGTAACTTTTATTAGTAAGTGTGGAGTGAAGGTGAGGCCAGCTGTAGTCTACTAAACTAACCATGATTGATACTGTCCCAAAGGCAAGATTTCTAAAATAAGCAAAGTTATTTTTGATCACAGGCTTTCACCTGTCTAATAATATGACATTAAATTGCAAACCAGTATGAACAGGAATACCTGGTGTTGAATTTATTCTTTTTTCATGCTTTCAGATATTGTGCTGTGTTTATCAAATTAAGTTGATACAGTCTAACTGTATTTTTTATCAGTAAGTGTTTAAGAGCTATAGTGTGTTTCAGTATGGGTTTGTGTGTTACACATGTAGACAAGCATGTTACATGAGTCAGAACTGACTGTCCAGGTGCATATAAAACTTCACCTTCACAATCCCTTTATAATATGGAAAAAATGCATGGGTGTACAAGTTTATGACAGAAATCTTAATATTTTCCCTTATATAAAAGGCCATTTTCCTGTCTAACATAACATATTTTGTACCTAACATTACATCTCAGGTTACAAGTGATAGGATGAGAGGAAATGGCCTCAAGTTGTGGATGTCAGTAGGTTGGATGTCAGGAAAAGCTATTTTCATGGAAAGGGTTGTTGGGCATTAGAACAAGCTGCTCAGGGAAGCCGTGCGGTCACCGTGCCTGGAGGTGTTCAAAAAAACTGGGGTATAGATAGCACTTAAAGACATGGTATAATGGTGAACATGGTGGTGGTGCTACCTTGGTGGTTGGTGGTCTTAGGGGTGATCTTGTATCTATTACAACATTTCTTGGAGGAATTGGAATTGATGTGAATTGTTAATACACTGCTAATCACAAGTCAGCTACTCTGACTCTTGGGTCATACATGGCACAGGTACAACTTGACAAAAAATCTTCCATTGGATGGTATTCTGGATTGTGTACATTATCAAGTCACCATTTCAGTAGTTTAGGAATTAGTTTAGGAATTTTGCCTTGGAAAAAAGATATAACTATTCTACATAATGATGCATTTTTGGCTTGCATTCTTTAAACATGGCATGAGTATTGATTAAATACTGTACCTGTTAATTATGGGTTTTTCCCAATTTGCTACTAAATTTTTTTTACTTCTGTTCAGGAAGGAGAAGATGCTGAGTTGTGTCTGGGACACTGTTTTAGGGTGGTAATAATTTTGCCATTATAAGAGTCTTGCATTACAGTTGAAGAGGAGATGAGTTTTTGCATGGCTGTTTGATTCTGCACATTCATAAAACTTACAGGAATTAATCTCATGTCTTCATGCTCTAGTTTTTTTCTAAATGTATTCAATAAAATTCTTATTACATGCTGATTGCATTTGGGGTTGGTTTTTGACTCCTTTTGTTATGGGTAAGATAATACCCATAGTTAGTTTGTGGCATGGTTGTTGAAGTTAAAGGTAAGTGGACATGTGAGTCTTTATAGGAGAGTTTTTTGTTACCAAGGGTGTTGCCCCCACCTGTAGTTCCTTTCTTTGCTTGTTCCTTTCTAATCCTACAGCCCAGTCAGGATATGTGAGTTCTGCAAAAATCTGAATGTGGTTACTGAGATGGGGGCCTGTCTTATGCACAGAAGTAGATCAGTCCAAAAATTTTGAACTGTCACCAACTTAATAGAAGTGGAATAATTCCAGATACAGTGGCTGTTTCTAAAATTGCCGAAGGTACTGTTGCTTGGATGGGTTTTTTCTCGTTTTGTGGATAAAGAAGATACTTTTTGAAACCTCTGGCATTCACTCAGTGTAGAAAAGGCTTCACCTCTTGAAGCCTGATACCTTCTGTGGTAATAAGTACTTGGTGCTTTCCCGAAGTTTGGGTTGATGTTTTAACCAGAGGGTAACTAAGGTATTATCACAGACATTACAAACTAATCCATAGTCAAATGACTATTAAGCAAAAAAGGAAGCATCCTTTTGAATAAATATTTTTGTTACCTACTGGCAACAAATATTTGAAGAATTAGTTCCTTGTTAAATTTTAATGAAAGCTGCATTGCAACAAAATTCATTTAAAGCTACCTGGAGGCAGATCTTTTACCTTACAATGATCTATGAAATATTTTTAGTCCAGAAACCTTGTTCTCTGAAATGTGATTTAAACCTATGATAAATCTTGATACTGCAATATTAATGCGGAATTCTATGCTTGGGAGAAAACTAACCTAATCTGCTTCCAGCCTAATGTGCTTAACCTAATTTGTTTCTTCTTAATTGGAAATCAGGCGTGTATAAGGGAGGCAGAGTTGATACAGTGTGCTTCTGTACCCCAAGGGACTTAATTCAGGCTTTTTTCAAGGAAATGCCTTGTAATCAGGTTATAATGTTCCATGCATAAACAACCCAAATTTCAAATGTTCTGCCCATAGTAAAAGCAGTTAACATTTGGAGTGTCTACTCATGAGCAAAACCCAGAATAAAGAGAGAAGCCTACAATAAAGAGGTAGTTTAAGTTCTTTAACTGCAGCTTTGTGAGCTGGAAGCTTGTTTGGTAGCAGTGCTCTTCTGTTACCAGAGTTTTACTTTGCTGGGTATGTTAAGTGGGGTGCATGTGCTTTCCAAGAGCAATTGAGAGCTGTAAAGAAGAGTAGATTGGTTAAATGAATGGAGGATATTGAAGTGTAGTTGAAAATAAGATTTTAAGAAAAAGATTGCCATGTTTGTTGAAAAATAATTCAGAGAAGACAGGCTAAGGATAATAAAAAGCAACAACTCCCAACTGCTAAACTTGACAGTGTTTTATACTTTTCTCACATACCTTTGTAAGGATTCACTTCCTTGCTGTGTGAGCACAGTGGCATTGGTCAGTGCTTCTTTTGCTGTTATTTTTCCTCAACATTTTACTTCACAAACCATCCAATTAAATTTGTTGCATTTATTATTAAACAGCTGTATTGGCACACATTGCCTGAAGACTTGGGTATGGTTGGGACTTGTACGATGAAAAGCAGCCAAAAATCCAGTGTGGTTTAGTGGCAATACCCAAACGCTGAGTGCATAATTCTGTAGCTAAACCATATGTAATTTTAATGAGACTTTGTATTTCACAATTGTATTATATGACGCACATATGTTTTACCTTAAACTGTCCCATAAGAGTACTTCAGTAAGCATAATTATTCAGGAGTGTATGGCAGCCTGTGGCGTTGTACATCCTCCCTTTTCCTCCACGCATTGCAGGTGTTCTTCACCGAAGTTGTAAGAACAGTTTTGTGCAGACTGAGCAGTAGCCATGAGAGAGCTGATAGGTTTTGCCAAGGCTTCTCCATATTCTGGTAATTGTGTTCCAGTACAAAACAGAGCATAATGCTGCCTGAGAGGCAAGTGCCAAGTCCTGCAGTCGCCCTCTGAATGCTGTACAAATATCTGGTCCTCAGGCAGGGTTTTTTTATCAGACTGCAGATGACAAGAATGATATTTGCAAAACCTAAGTCCAGTCGGGCTGAATTAGGTGAGCAGGTGTGGTTTGCAAATACAGAAAGAAATGCTGCTGGCTTAATTTCATCCGTTTCTCAGGTTTACCAGGACTGGACACTAAGTGTGCATATGGTTATGGATAAATAGCTGTCCTTAATGATTATTCTTTAAAAATCTTGGGACGTCCCCCACGTAGTCCCCAGGTGCCAATCTCTGCTGACAGTTCAATGAACACAGGATTCCTGTGGCTGGTAGCATGGCAGAAGATTCAGTCCAGCTCTGCAGGGTCCTGGAACCTGCCAGGCTTGCTTTGTCTGAACTTCTTTTAACAGGCCTACAGCTTTGTTCTGGCTTGTTTGGCTGTTAAAACTTTTCTCATGTCCAGGTGGCTATTGTCTGACTTGGTTTGCCTTGTTTCTCATTCTGTAGTTGCTTGGTGTACACATATTATTAGATAAGTACTGAAACTAAAGCAGGTTTACTGTGTAGAGCAACATACTTCTGATTCTAGTGTCGCAGAGGGATACATGCAGGAGCCTTGAAAACTGGAGCATGGGATGTGGTGTAGAGGACTACTGATATGAAATGATTGGAGAAAAGGTACTTGTGAATAACAGATACTAGGAAGAAAAACAGCTCGTAAATATTATAACTGCTTTTCTATTGAAAGGTTTGTACTATCCTTTCTTCTTTCTTGAATACAGACTTACCGTTCTTTGATCACACAGTTAAGGTTTTGTGCATACCAACAATGAATCTGTCTTTACTTGCAAAGTGTGTTTCTATCTGCCAGGAATAATTCTGGCAGGATGTTTGACTCCTCTGCCGTGGCTGTCAGTGGACAGTGGACGCTCACTGCTGTCAGTACGCACATTCCTGTAAGGGTAGTGCCAGTATAACATGGTTTGTGCTGCAGACTCAGTGCAGGCAGGAGGTGTCCAGGCATGCAGGCTCTGGGGGAGAGTATGGAAATAAGGCTTAGGAGACAGAGCTGAGGAAACAAAAGCAGTGCTTCAGAGGGGACTGTTGGTTCCAGAAATATCTGAAGGGATGAGTGACCTCAGAAAGATCTAAATCTCAGTGTTCAGTGTTCACAGCTGACTATGTTTCCTCTGCCTGCTTCTTACGGGTTACATGAGGGTGTGTTGTCACAACAGTCGCTGTGTCCAGCAGCTGTGACTTGGGCTTCCTTCTAAAAGTGCAGCCAAGTTTGGAAGTAATGTGGATGGCAGCATCAGGAACACGTCAGCTGCTCTATCAGCAAGCTAGCAAAGCACATCTGGGGAAGGTGCCATGTAAACTTAGCAAGTCTATTCTTATCCAATACCCTCCTGTGAAACGCTTTTCTATTACTGCCTCCCATTCTTTCCCTTAATGAAAGGCTGGAATATATTTGGAGTTTATTTGAACCAGGTCCAGCCCCTCCTGCATGAAGTGCTTAACAAAGCACTCTTAATACTACTCCTTCTCTTCCTTCTCCTCCTTCTCCTAGATTTCTTGAGCTCCCCAAGCTGAAAAAGATGTTTAAGGGTGCACCATCCATCAGGAGAAACACTGTTGATGCTGACAGGAGTGTCCTTGACTTCGTGGATTCTGTCACCAGTCTCAGTAGTGTAATGGGAACAATCTTCTACCTTAACAAAGACTGCTTGCTAAATTCAGCACCTACTGGTTTCTGTAAGGACACTTCATGAGCAGGTGCTGTTCAGTGAGGAACAGAGCACTTTGGTTCTACTCTGAACAGCAGAAGCAAGATTTCTGTATTTAATTTGTGTTGTCTTCTCTGCTCTGCTATAGGGAAGTTCATGATTTTCACCATCTTTCAGCTTTTTCAATAGCACTGTTAACTGTATGCTGAAATCCTGTGAATGAAACTAGAGGAATTTAGAGAGGAAAAAAACCAGGTCATGCTGAGTATATGCAATTAGCAGCTGCAGAGAGAGGTCCCCAGATGGGTTTGACACAGTGTCACCTGGAGATTCCAGCACCCAGAGTTACAGATTTCTTTCCAAAGGCAAACCAAAGGTATTCCAACCATAAGAGAATAGGGTCATACAACAGTTTGCTTTGGAAAGGACCTTTAAAGGCCATCCAGTCCAATCCCATTGCCATCTTCAACTAGGTCAGGTTATTCAGAAATGTCACCCTGAATGTTTACAGGGATGGGGCATCTGCCATCAATCTGGGCAACTTGTTCCAGTGTTTCCGCACCTGCATTGTAAGAATCCTACTTGTCTCTAATCTAAATCGACCCTTCTCTAGTTTAAAACTGTTACTTCTTGTACTAATGCAACAGGTCCTGCTAAAAAGTTTGTCTCCAAGCTGAAATAAACTTCCAGACACTGTCCCTTTGGACCTGATTTTTCTAAAGAGGCAATTGACAACCCAAATATCCAAGTGATACTTGGTCCATCCAAGTTTAATTCTGCCCAATTGTTTTGCAGCTCCAGTCTAGGCTGAAGGGTTGGTTTCTCCCAGTTGTAAGGTTCACTGATTGCTTCAGCCAGGCTGAGTGAAGGAACTGGACAAATGGCATTGGGGAAGGTTGTGGTAGGTGCTCCGACATTATCCATTTGTAAAGAGAGTGTGAAAAATTCCCTTCCCACACCTTAAACTTACAGGGAGGCAGAGCTATGGTTTGGACTGGGGGACAGCAACAGAGGCTTGTTTGCTTATCTATACAAGATTCTGCTCATTGAGGAAGGGAAGTCAGTTGGAGCTCTGAGTAACTGATCCTTTCAATACCAAGAATAAGGGATTTTGTGGAAGTTAGTATAAGCCATTTATAAGTTATTTGGTTTCCTTATTTATAAGAGTTTGGATATCACTCTCCCTCAGTAGAACTTTATAGACAGGAGTGGAAATAGATTTAATCTATTTTCTATACTTCTCAGGATGTAGCTGGTCATGATGAATCTCCCATTCACACAGTTATCAATTAAGTTGACAAGAGGAACAAAGCGATCAATGCCAGCTGTGCGTTCAGCCTGCTGTGAGCTGTAATTTATTCTTACAGCTTCAAACTGCACAGGGAAGCAAGGAGAGATTGCATGTTCTTTTGCAGCAAGGTAATAGTACAGTACCTCAAAGGCTAGCTACCACTGAAAGAGTTATGTTTATTGGTGAAACATTTGTTGACTGGTTTATACATTTCTGTAAATGAAAGAAGAAGAAAGTTTCATCAAATATTTTCTTTCAATGTGGAAACTCCTTGTTTGCCGTATACTCCGATGATCCTACAGCAGCAACCACTACCAGATACAAATTTAGCTGCTGCTCGTAAGGAAGAGGCACTAATGGCTTTTTTCCATCTAGATATCCTAACCCTCCCTTGGTGGCACATTCAGTACTGCCTACTGCAGTTAATGTGAAGTTATGATGGAGCAGGAAGGGCACACGATTCGGAGAGAGGGGGGAAAGAAACCAACACATTTAGGTACCAGTCACATCATTGCAAGGTATTCTTAAGCAATAACTTCAGCTACAGATGTGGAGATGAACTTATTAACTGTGAGTGTCCACGGTTAGGTAAAAGTAAAGAGAACAACAAAAATGTAGTTGCTGTTCATAGGATCATAAAATGGTTTGGGTTGTTAGGGACCCTAAAAATCCTCTAATTCCAACACCCCTGTTGTGGGCAGGGACGCCTTGCACTAGACCGAGTTGCTCAGAAATCCATCCAGCCTGGCCTTGAACACTGAACAGCTTGAACAGCTTATCTGGGCAACCTGTGCCAGTGCCTCACCACCCTCACAGGGAAGAATTTCTACTCTAAACCCACCCTCTTCTAGTCTGAAGCCATTCCACAGTCCCTCTCCAGCCTTCTTTTTAGAGAAGGGAGGGCTGTAACTGAGGTCTTCCCAGAGCCTGCTCTTTCCTAGGCTGAACAACCCGAGCTGTATCAACCTTGTCCTCAAGGGTGAGATACACCAGCCCTCTGATCATCATAGCCTCCTCTGGACTTGTTCCAACAGGCCCACATACCTGTTCTGTTGGGGCCTCAGAGCTGGAAGCAGCATTCCAGCTGGAGCCTCACCAGAGCAGAGGGAGAGAATGACCTCTTCTGTGCCCCAGCATCAACTACTTCTGTCCCTTATGTGTGTGCTGGCAAGGTCAGTTTTGCTCTCCATGTCTCAACAGAAGAGGTAAAGCATGGACTGTAGAAGTGTTATTTCCTTTTCATGTGCCTAAGGCTTCATCTGCAAAAAGCAATTGAGCAGTAAATTATGAGAACAAAATCCACAAGTACCCAATTCTTCATCTTTCATGGAGGCTTATTGGGGGTATGTCTGTGAAAGCCTCTCTTCTTGGTGGCATATATCCCCCAAAACAACTTCCCACAAGTTATTTCTGATTCCCTTGTTTGAATTCAAGGCATCTGAGATGAGAACAACTCCTCTGTCCTGAGTCTCTCATTCTGTCCTTTTTAGGGCCACATCTGTTCTATTCCCCATAAAACAAAGAAGGTTTTATTCCTACAACCTGGTACAGTTTATGGTAGTGAGAAGAACTGTAGTACATTTTACATGAGAAGAAATTGATTAGTGTCAGTTCCTACAAGTTGGAACATGATTCAGTAAAATTCTAGAAATTTTATTAAAGTATGTAGATGAGAATTACATCTAAAGGGCAAATGAGGCAAGAACTTTTTGTTTTGTTTTGATAGAAATTAAACAATTTTGTTCAATTGGCCTTCTCATGCATTTCAGTTCCTCTGATTGTAAAATCAGCTCCTGATGGGAAACTTTTGTCAGGTCTTATTTGAAGACAGAATTATCTCAAGCTCCAAGCTAATGGTAACAATGGCCTCCAGCTCCTTCAGATGGAAAAAATATGAAAGAGATTGCCTGGGAAAAAATAGGAACAAAAGCTGCCATGGGTTTGGAACTAGATAAAATGCCAAAAAAGAGCAGGGAGGTCAGCTTTTGGTTACCCGCCAAAATCTTTAGTTTCCGAAGTGCAAATAAAGGAGGGAGATGCATAGTGACTTTCAGAAGGATGGACTTGCACTCCACTGAGAGCATGCTTTTGGGTTTCTGCATATAAGCAGCTGTTTCCCCTGATTATCGAGAATGGGCAGTACTGCTTTGGTAATCAGTAGGAGAGTAACTTCTTTATCTTTTTAAGGAAAAGAAAGCAAGGCAGCTTAAAGAGCATTCACCAGCTCTGCAGAATAGATTCTGAAATGCAGATGCCTTTGGTGTCTTTTATTACAAAAATAATCATCAGAACAAGAAAAATGGACAGGTTGAGTATTGCATTTTTTCTGTCAAAACATGTGCTGTTGATCACTGCTGTGGACAAAATTTGCAGGTAGCTTGGCAAATAATTGTTTTCATATCTGTGCATCCAAAACATTGGGTCCTCAAAGCTGGCAGACCTCTCAGAAAATTCTAACCAGAAACTGATTATTCCTGCTTCCCCCCTTCCCCCTTCTCCCCCCACCCAAATTTGCTTCCATCCAGGGCTGTTCATAAAGCTGTGGTTCTGTCAGTACCAGAGCTGAGCAGTTCCTAGCTCAGGAGCTGTCTGACACACAGAGCTCTGCTCGCCGACCATGTGGTTTGGGAGGCTGCAGACTCAGGCGGGGCAGGCAGTCAGGGACACTGGGCCACTGCAGCAGCCTGACAGCTCTGCATGCCACACTCTGCTGTGGGAGTTTGCAAAGCCACCATCTCATGCTACTTCCCCCAGTGTTCCTGCTGCTGCCTGCACAGTGAAGGCTGCAATGGAAATCTGCCTCTTCACTTCTTCCCAGGCTTCATGTTGGTCAGCTTTGCTTTCGATATCAAACATGGCATCATAGATTCCAGGGAAGGATTCTCCTGCATATTTGTTGTGGCTGCTTGGAGCAAAGATGACATGTCTGTGGGAGAAGAAGAAAAAAGCAATTATCCTAAATAAATTAAACTATTAATGGGAGTTGTGTTCATTGTTTGTGTACTATATAAAGCAGCTATGAATCCCAGGAAGATCAGAACTTACTAAATACACAAGAAGTTGGTCTTTAAAAGGACAGGAACAATCCCAAGAGTAAAATCTATTGGAAAGAGCATAGATTTGGGTCAGATGGCCTTCTCCTTGGGAAGAGATGACACATTTGTCTAATTAGGAACAAAACCATGTTACACTTTTTGAAAATGAAAGCACAACAAACCTGTCTAATTTGGCAGTCATAATTTGGAACAGGGAATAAAACTAATAATAGATGTTGTGAGAGATTGAATAGAAACCTCAAAAACAACTGAGTAGCTGCATGATGGTCAGCAGATTACTTACCTGGGAAAGGAATTTAAAAGGAGGGGAAAAAATCTGTGGGTGAATTCTCAAGAAAAACATGAGTTCCTCAGAAAAGTGATCATATTGGATCAGAACTGCACAAAACATCAATCTTATTTTTTGGTATAGTTTTTTTTCCTAAATAATGAATAGCTGCAGATCTGCTCTTAAGTTGATTTTGACTATGAAGCACATTTACAGCGTGTGAAATAGTCCTCCCAAATGAAAAGGAACATCAAAATTACATTAATAAGTGCAAACAAGTAAGTTCTAATAATAAAAAACCCCAGACAGCTCCAAATGATACCCAACAAGAAAATTTCAAGAAAGAAATTATTTTATTCTTCTCAAAATGTGAATGACAGTTTATTGTAGGAGGAGGGAAGTGTGAGTCTCAGTTCTACCTGCCTGAAAGACTTCTGGCATGGCATGAAAGCCATCCATCAGTGAGCAGTGAGCCATCCATCACATATATCCAGTTGTTAGGAAAAGGGGGATACTGAGAGCAAAGTGAGGTACTCACACTCCTGATACTCAAAGCTGGCTTCTTGTCAGGTATTCCTAATAAAAGCACTGGGTTTCTAGAAAGAATAGTAGTTAGTGGTTTAAGATTTTTGGAGCACCCATAGAAGCAGCCAAAGCTGGGACAGATGGGGCTCTGTAGCATAGCTCACAGGCCTTTATCCTGTGCTCCAAACTCTCTCCAAGCTCTCCCTTCTTGGCTTCTCTCTTCAACTGACCCTCACTATACATTTGTTCTCATTGTTATCTCCCTTTTACTCTATCCTCTTTTCACCTTTCTTTTCAAGGCAGTTCATTCATTCTCCGCTTAATCCTCGCTTTGGTCACAAGAGCAAGTTTTAACAGCAGTAGTACTACACATCTACAAGTAAAAGTCAGAGTATAATGGTGTTGTGGTTTAGCCACAGCTGATAAAGAGAGAGAAATTTGGTTTCACTGGTGCAGCCAAGAAGTTCTCCTTAGGGGTTATAAACAAAGTCCACTTCTCACTAGATTGTACTTGAAGAGTGTTGAACTGTAATTCCTGTGAGACCTATACAGCAATTCAACTGACCAGTCAGCTGCAAAAATAGAGTGCCTTAGACAGCAGGTCAGGAAACTTTTAGCCTCACCTGTAAAACTTCCTTCCTGGCAATCCCAGAGGATCAGTGAAAGCTCTTTCTATCAACATCAGCTGATCGTTCATGATGCGCACTGCAACTGAACTGCAGGAGAGGGAGACAGAGAAATGTCACACAGCAGGAAACATGACTTCCAGTTTCATTTAACACACTTCTCTTTCTTTTTTTGACAGAAAAAGGAAAAAAAAAAAAAGACAGGTGTGGTCTATAGTTCACAATAAAATATGAGGTTTTGCAAATGGAGATTCTGAATCCATGTTATATTAATGATTGATATTTCTGTGTTAGATAACAGTATTTCATGCTATGCAAAATAAAATGGGAAACTTTCTGAGTGTCAGATATTTGCTTAGTATTAAATGGCACTGGAAAGATGCCACCTAACAGAGAGGAGAGAAAGACTGAGATTTACATAGATGAAGATAGCTAAACTTTGGTGTCCACCCATAAGCCAAATGTCCATAGTCCTGTTCTAATCTATACGGTAAAAAAGGATTCAGCTACCTAAACACAACTGGTACTATGTGTGGCCTGCAGTCACTGCACTCAGAAGGCACAGGAGTCCTGTGGGGCCTTAGGCTTTCAAGCATCTTATGGATATCTCAGATACTCTGGAGGATCATCCTCTGTCTTGGAAGTGTGCTGAAAGTACAAACTCTGGCATCACCTCCAGCACTCAAGTGTCTAAACAGAGATCTCAGTCCCACTCTAACTTTCATTGCTACCTGCCTTTCCATCTATTACAGTAATTTTAATGATGACCTGATACTAGTAATAAGCTCTACAGTTCATACTATCAATCACAGGAAACATACTTGTATCTGCTAAGTCATCTTGAAAGATACTGCTTGTCTCAAGGTTCAGAGCTCTGTTCTACACTAATCAGAGAGAATCCTTATGTAGCAGAAGAAATAAAGAGCTGCCACCCTTGGTACCTAAGACAAACCAGGACATAAACATATACTTTTTTTTTTCTGACTTACTCTTTCTTGTCAACTTGTTCAAGTCTCCTATGAAATTCAACAGCAGCCTTTGAGAAGTTCACCACAGCAGAAAAAAGAGGATCTAGGAATGGAAGGATTACATGAACAACTTCATAGTATTCACTAAGCCAAATATACCTTTCTGTTGCCCAGTGAGAGAAGAACTACATTTGTCTTGCTGATATAGTAGCATTAATTTTGTTGTCTTCACATAATGGATTGGTTTCCCTAGTGCAGACTTTAAAGAGCTGCACTACTAGCAAATACCTTTTGCAATGTAAGTAAAGCAGAGTGCTTGGTCAAGCTTTCAAAACCATACATCTTCCCTCTGCATTGCAAGCAAAAAATTGGCTGTCATTGCAAACTGAGAGCTCTGCAGTTTCCAGTTTAACAAATGCACTGCAGTGTTCAGGTATAAAAAGCCTGACTTCCATCAGAAATACCAGCTGTTCCAGAAGGCTTGTGGAAGAACAGCAGGATTTCGCTCTGGGAGAAAGATGTCCCATTCCCAGCACAACAGGAGAGTGTGACCCGTGCATTGAGCAGTGCTAGGTGAGACACCAAAGGCACGGCTGCTGTGGCACACAGGGACAGACAGAGCAGATTAAAGCAGTCAAGTCCTGCTCTTGCAGCACAGGAGGTGTCTCTGCCACATCCCTCCATGCTGTCCCACAGCACTGCCACTCACACCCCAGGGGTTTGCCTGACTAGGCAGGTGGGAAGGAATGGCTGCTGCTTTTTCCTGCCCTGTCCCAGCCCGGTACTTTTGAGACATGTGGAATAACTTAAAGAAGCAGCAGGCCTTCCTTTTAATGGCAGTAGCAGCTGTGATGATTTGCTTGCGGAAGGCTTTCTTTAATACAGACCTGGGAAAAGTATCAATTTATGCAAGAAGTTTTTGCAGAATAAATCACAGGTGGATGTTACGATGCCGACTTCTGGCCCCACCAAAACTCAACTCAATTAGAAAGAAAGACAGTTTAAAACTTGTAAATTTTGCCCACAAGTTTCAGAAAACTTTGGCTAAACCAGAGAATCTTTTCTTCAATTGTGCAGGAAGATGGGACATATGATTAGATCATCCCCTAAATCCAGTCCTCGGTTGGCAACTCTTATCCCTTCACTGTTTATAGATTTATCACCCACTCTCACGTGACAGGAGTTCTGTTCCCAGGACTCCTATTGAAAGCTGTTCCTCAGTCTCATTTTCTCTTCCATTTCTAGCAAACTTATTTATTCATCACAAGCCTACACTTGCTTTCTTTTTGTCTTACTGCTGTTGTTTCGTTGGTGCAATTAGAGGAACTGATTTTATGTCTGCAAGCTGTTTACAGAGTGCAGCTCAGAGGGACACGTCACCTTGTGAGGGTGAGAATTCACACTTGTCCACAGCCCTGTGGAAGGAGCTCTAAGTTTGCCAGGGGGTAGAGTTCTGCCCTGCTGACATTGTGGCCATATCACAGCAACAGATTATATTTCAGAAGCAGCAGGAGGGGATTTAAGAGAGGGAAAAAAAAAATAAAGGACCAAAATATGTAAGAAACTTTGTGTTCGTGTTTACTAGCTAGT
>VYXF01008385.1:1281178-1305812 GCA_013397295.1 Polioptila caerulea
TAATTCATCAGGCATCAGAAAAGAGCCATGAAAATAATGATAAGAATGAAAAACATGCCTTGTAAAAAATATTCAAAATGACACATTTATAAAGTAATTAAGGAGAGCTTTCAGGGTTATTTGGGTTAAAAAAAAAAAGCTAAAAGTAGAAGATTGCATCTAGATTCTAGGCATGAGTATAGATGCATTGGTCAGGAGGTTGTTTGTGCAACTTTTAATCTGAAAATAGATGGAAACTCAAACAATGAAAATCAATTATTTCACAGATATTTTGATAGATGTTGGAAAAAAAATTAGATTTGATCTTACAAGACTTACTGCAGTGAACCGTAGAACACATTGAAATAACTCTTGGTATTTTACAGAATCTCAGTCCAGATGATCTATCACACAAGGGGTCCAGTCTCAAGAAGCCTTTTTACAAAAAGGGTGTCTTTTCAAAATAGGCAACAATTTTTCACTTAAACCATTACATTTCAAATGTATTTTTTAATTTTCCCCAAATGTGGGTTCAATTAAATTTACTAATAATGTTTCACATACCCCAAATGAGGACCGCATCTCCAAAAGGTGATTTATGTCTCTAAATCATGGGTTCATCAGACAGCAAGTGAATTAGGACTGACTGAAAAATCTCCTTGGTGCAGAAACACAAGGAGTGATCAAGGCAAGAAGGGAAAAAGAAAAAGAGGAGAGACAGAAAATGACTGTGGAAGCTATCCCAGCCTGGGATCCAGAGCACTCTGCTGCTGTTCTATGTCTCTGTGTTCTATGGGCTCCAGGGCAATGTGCTCTCTAAGGCAGGACAGCTGGAAAAATGCTCCTGTAGCTCAAAAATGGCAACCAGGCATTGAGTGAGATGGTGAAGTTCCCCGGGGTCAAATGAAGTTTTGAATGACGAGGAATGGACCCCTATGTCCTTCAATTTCCAAGCAGTTGCCATAAGTACTTGACTTGTCTTCTTTTTTAAGCAAGGAACTGAGAAACAGTGAGATACCTCTTTGTCCTACATTTGAGTTCTTTGACTGCCCATGAGCACTGTAACAATGCCTGTAATTAATAATATACATGAAAATTGTTATAACCCTCTTATCAAGACAATAATGTGTTAAACCTGTGTTGTGTTTGGAGAATTAAAAAAAAAAAGTTTGAGGCTCTTTACTGTGACGGCAAAATTCAAACAGGAAAGAAAGGAATTAATTTGCAGAGCTATGACAGATGTAACACGTCCCTGCATGATTCTAATTAATGCACATAAGAAACAGTCCTGTGGCTGTTACTCACCAAATGATACTTTGTAAAGTTTCAGCTGTTCTTCATGCTTCTTGGCCAATTTATAAATGCTGTTGCTGTATCCTTTTAAGGCTTCTCCGTAGTCTCTAGAGTCGAATGGAATGACCTGGGAATCTGCCAGTTCATAAACCAGTTTGCCTCGTAACTGGGCAATTGTTAGCTGTTTCTTGAAGGTAGGGTCATAAAATTTTTCCACTAGCTCAAATGTCTCATACACAGTGTGATAAACAGGATAATTGCTGAATTTGTCTGCTTTCTGGAAAAGAGCGAGCAAATTTGTCAATGCCCTGTATTCTGACTGCAGTTAAAAGATGTATTGATCCCTTTACAACTCTGATGTTTTCTGTTTGGTTTCCAAGTCAAAAAAGCTATTTGCTACAAAACACTATTTATTATCCTTCATTTGTGTGTGTTTGTATTAAAAAATGAAACCAATCTGGATCTGTGGACTGTTTCACAGGATTAAGTAAGCAGGCTTTCTTCTCCCTAGCCATACAGACCTGCCTTCAGTTCCATTGCACAGAAGTTGCCTTCTCTAAGAGTGAAAACAGTTTGGAATTTGGATAGCAAAAGTCCTCGATCACAGCCCCTTTTTACCTTGTGTGGCTGTTTCTGAACACAGCTTTGGAAGATTTGTTTATTAAGGGGACTATTAATAGCATGGTTGAATGAACTATCCACCTTCAATCAAATTCTATAAATACCTTTCAGTGGACTTGACATCCTATTGAATATACACATCCCTGTTACATGTTTTATTCTCCAAACATTTAGGTTTCTTGCTAAATTTAGAAATGTCACTGATATACAAACCAGTCGAAGATGCTTTGAAGCTTTTTTATTAATTATGAATAAAGGCTTTTAACAGGAGGACTGCTCAGCACTATCAAACTTCTTCAAGCAATCTGTCAGACTCACCCTATTCTTGGTGTAACGAGCTCTGCCTGATGCAATTCCCAGTCGCTGGAAGTAAGCTTCAAAATCACTGCCTGACCCCAGTTTATTTATTCTGCATGCAGAAAAGACAACATCTTAGTGAGAGCGCTTACTGAACAGTATGGTAGCAATTTATGCAAAATGCTGATTTTTCAGAGAATTGAGGTCAGTTCTGAAGGGCACATCAGGGACACTAGTAAGATCAAAGACTAGATGAATGGCAAGATTAATTACTTAACTGATTTTATTCCAACACTCTGATTCAGTATCCAATATTGCTAGGAAGATCTTTTAATGGTAGCAATCCTAATTATGGCAGCGATGACATTAAAAATACAAACACTTTATGCACAGGAGCCATAAAATTGCATCAGGCATGTCTCTACCGACTAGAAACATCAATCATCTATTTCCAAACTAATACGGATTGGGCAGCAGTATGTGTAAAGACAGATGTGTTTGTGTGCTTGGCACATTCCGCAGCAGCATCCAAGGCCGATAAATAATTCCCGCTGCGAAAGGCACGGGCGGCACTCGGCACCTGCGGGCCAGCGCTGCCATCTGATGGGGAGCTGCGGCGTGGCAGGGCCAAGAAAACGGCACTAGGCAGACACAGCGCTCTTAGCATTTTCAAATATTTACCTTTGAAGTTAAGTTTTAGGTTTATATGTCTGGCCTGGTGAATAATTAGTGTTTCTCCACTTAAAAAAACAAAAACAAACAACAAACAAACAAAACACAAAAACCAACCAAACAAACCACCAAGTTTCTTCTCTTCCAGCTGAAGTTAGTGTACATTTCTGCAAGGAACTATGTGCATCAACTGAGAAAGATCAATCTGGCAGCTTTTTCAAAAGGAAGAAATCTCAGTGAGTCTAATCAATCCAGAAATTCATCTTAGCAGGGCCAGAAATATGCAGAAAATTTTTGCCAAGTCACAAAAAGGAAAAGTTCTGTTTACCTTATGTCTGTAACTCCACACTGTGAATAAGATTCAGTCTTTCTGAGTCACAGGCAGTAACAGTGCTTTGGAGTTGTAATACATTCAAATGCGAAGTCTTAATACACTCATATATAGATTTGTAATGTAATACATTCACATCCATTGTATAAACAAGGAATAATTATCTCAAGTTTTTTAATTACTGCTTTTTAATTACTGCTCTAGGCAGCTTCTTTCAACTGTTTGCTTATCCTGCAAATTTTTATTTTATCTCATTTAGTAAATGACTAAACTATGTTTCAAACTATTTCCCCACCTTGGTTTTTTTTGAATGCTTTTCAAATTGTTTTTCTACCAGTAAAAGGGTCTTTAGAAAGTGAGAGGTTTCATTTCACCACAGGAATAATGTCACTGTCATTAAATAAAAAAGAATAAAATTTTATTTTATTTTACTATAAAAGATATTGCTAGAGAGTCACCTTGTGCTATAAGGTTTTGTATTGCTGTCATAAATAGGACTTCTCAAAAAACTCTGGTGAGTAGCCATGCCATATGATTAAAATATTGGGGTAAAAAAACCTGAAACGTATTAACTTACCTGGGATAGGTGTTATTTCCAGATGCAGGATCTTTCTCAAGCCAGCTCTCATAAAGAGACTTATTTTCATAACCTTCATCAGGGCTTAATATCTGGAGAAGGAAATATTATAATCTCATTGGAAGTACCTCTAACTTGATTAATTATCAAAGATCTTTTCTGCTCCCTGTGTTGTTCTTAACCAGCAGTGTTGCTGCATCCAGGGGAGTGAATACTGACATTTGTTACATACATTTATGTATTCCAAAGAAGGAAAGAATCTCACAGGCACTTGGAACCAACCACAGACAGTAGGAAAGAACAGGTTAAAAGCTTAAGGGTGCTACCTGGAGCTCATCTGCTGCAGGGGGAGTGTTCATGTACACATATAACAGCATATATGAAACTGTGGGTCTCCTCCAGAAACTAGAACCTGCTTTCCTCTCAGCAGACATGGGCAGAGGGCAACCACAAGTCTGTTTGCCCTGAGGCTTGCCCTGCACAGCAGCAGTATTCTCTCAGCAAGGCTAAGCCTAAAATTTGACTGCTTGTTCTCTAGGAAAGGTACAAAACAAATGTGCTAAAAGGAAGGGTTCAAACTAGTCATATTATAGTGGTTCCAAGGGGACTCAACCAAGCCTGGAGAATCATTGTGCAAGACACTGTATGTACAAATGTAGGTCTTACCCTTACCTCAAAAAAAACCCCCAAAGCTCTGTAACCAGGAAGGAAAAGGTAAGTATTAGTGCTGTCATCATGCTGCCAGCAAAACTATGAAAGAGTATAAAATAGGTTGACCAAAGCTATTAGAAAATCTGTGGCAGAGTAGAAATAAATCAAGCCCTGGTCTCCACCTACACTTAAAAGAACTTTAATAGACATGGTCCTTTAAATATAAGATTGGTTATGATATGCAGAAGATTGGAAAATATTTTTCTGAAATACAAGGCATAAATGTTCATAGACACTTACACGGTCCCTCCATATTGCTGAGACTTAAATTCGGCCTTGAAAAACATACAGACTCCACACTGAAATTCCAAAGAGTTCTGACCTCTGAGATTCTGTCAACAGCTAGCAGGAAAATAACAACTTTATGAAATAACTGCTTGGCTGCTGCCATTTTCAGGGTACTCCTGTCAAGTCCTAGGGCTAAAGTGAAAACTGCACATTAATAAGAGCAAGCTGAACTCTGACATATGGGAGCAAAAGCACTCTATGCTCTGGCAAAGATGCTATTCTAACAGCTCAGGTCATGTAAAAAACATTGGTCAGCTTTTTCATACAACACTGAGAGCAGAGTAAAGCATAATATTTTCCCTGACTTAGATCCAGATCTAGGATCAGCATAAGCTTCCTGCTAACTCAAGAGAAGATGAAGAGTTCTTTGAGTATAAAAGCTTAAGAAGCAGTGATAATCACAGGGGAACTGGAGCTGAACTATTGCAGACACTGTTTGGTGGTGACCAAATGTCTAAACCTTGGCTGTAAAACAGGGCCAAAAGGACAATCAACAGCTAAATGCCCCATCTGTATGCTGGACCACACTTAAATGCAGAAGTCCCTGAAAGAAAACACTTCATGTGTACACTACACTTCCTTCTGGTGAGAACTAGCTCGCTGAAAAACAAGAAAAGCAAAGAGATCTTTGGATGTTAGGTAACTGGGTGATGGACACCTAAATACAAACAGAAATAACTTTCCTTTGGACATGCATAATCAGGGGTCAGGAAGCCAGGTTTCCTATTGTTTACATCATGCTTCTACTGTTAAAAGCCAAAATAACAGTGAATATGACATTTATTTTTTCAAATCAGTCTCAAGTACTTTGCATGGTACTTTAATGGAAGTTTTCTACTCAAACCAGCAATAGCTGAATAGTTGACTTAAGATCAAGAGCGAGGTACTATTTTTAGCCCAGAGCACTTTTTTGTAACTTTGTTTATCTTTTGCAGTAAAATGTCTTCCTGCGTTAGTGGCTTACTGCAGACAGAAAGTAAATTATTTTATCAAAGGCCCTGCAGCTCTGAGGAGATGAAAATTTTTATAGACAAAAGAGAATGCTCTTCAGTGTGCCAAGTGTCAGAGCTAATATTTGAACAGCATGGCTTCTCCCCTTTGCAAGGATGAAAGATTGAGATAGAAAGATTTGATAGGAAAATAAAATGTAGAAAATAAAAGAAAATCATAGGAATAGCATAGATAAACCTCTCCAGATCTAAACCATGGAATTCCAGGTGGTAAAAGTGCACTGTATTCAAAAGTAACTTGGGATGAATGAATCTAGCAGGATGGGAGATTGGTACCTGGAGTCATCCTACCAAGTGCCATTACAAGGGCAGATTTTTACTCTGGACCAAGTGACCTGAGTTCCCTTAAGATCAGGGGAAACAGTTTGAGTTCAGTCCACACAAAGGTAGACAACCACATCTGGTCAAGTGAATCTCATCCTAAAGGCACCTATTTCTACCCAATGCCTTTACAGGGAGTCTGTGTTTCTTAAATCAGACAGAGCCGTCTTCTGTTAATTGAGACAAATCCTCATCTGAGGATGGTGGCAGTGGCTCATGACAGGTGCCTAATCTGGTTAACTCCTCATATGGCAAATAAAGTTTCATACTTTAGGGATCACAACCTTTCAGCTTTATGATTATGTATCCTGAGAGGTGAAAGTAAAGGAGTCATGGTTAGGCCACTTGAAATAATGCAAATCCACACATCATTTTAACATATTGCTACAAAACTTTCTTAATCCTTCAATATTTATTACACATTTCAGGGGCTCAATGAGATATGGGGGACATTTGGGAGAACAGACAGAGAGAAAATGGTAGCTAGCAAATGTAAAAAATATTTTCCTTAATTGTTTATAACTTTAACACTCAAGCATTTTACCATCTTGCTATTATTATTATTACTGTATATTTATATTGCAAATAAGATTCCACTTATGTCAGAGACACTTTTCAATCCTTTTAAGAATACTGAGGAACTGTGAGCATGGACTGTGTACTGCTGATGGGATACTTTGCTATTGATTTTGAGATCAAGATTCTTCCAGCACAGCAGTAAGATAAACTTGGCATTATTCAACAGTCCAATTTTATCAAATCAACTTGGAATCTTACTTATGTTTAGAAAGGCAGAAAAAATAGATTGATTCTGTACCTCTTTTGTCAGATTATACACCAGTTTGTAGAGAAGAGGGGTACAGTCAACCCTCAATGTGTAGTTACCTGAAAATAAAACAAAGAAATGGAAATCTTCCCTTCATGTACTGGTGGCATTATCTTCTTAATGAATTAAACCCCACAGTTAGATAAACTTTTTAACTAAGGCAAGAAATATACTGCATGGTCTCACTTTGTAAGCTACTGCTACTACCAGACAATGATGTATTGGTTATAGTATATCCACAGTAATGTAATTAAGCTTTCCCATAGCTCTAAAGTATGCCTAATTATCCCTCATTAGCTACAAGCCCTTGTCACTCATACACTTCCCAAAGCTTTTGTTGAACAGAAGGCCAAAATTAAGATGATGGAAAAAATACCAGATAATATTTATGATGTTTCCAAGGAGACTCTGTATGTGAAAACTAGAAATTCAGGCAAAAACAACAACTTGCTTTGATTCTTTTCATTGCTATAGGACAATAAATAGAAATAATTTGCTTTACAAAAAGTGGTATAAGAAGTTTTGTGGAGAACATATAATGATAAAATAATTTTCAGAGTACATGGATGCTATAAATGTACAGGATATTTTACTGCTCAGGGGAGAAAGGTCCAAGATACCCAAACCAGTGCACTGAATAGGGTATTCTTTTCCTTATTACACACTTGTTTTCCAGTTGTTTTGCTTTCACATTTTCTTTAATGCATAAAGCAAGAGACATGTTTGAATAATCAAGATTAAGAAGAAAATTGTTGAGGCAGCAGCATGTTGGCTGCAAATCAACTAAAAAATATGCGTTACAATCCATGGTGAGAATATGAAGCAGTTGTAAAGCTATTATTTCATTCGTGAGATTTTCTAGGTGTGAAATTCTGCTCTGCTTTTTACACAGCATGTAGGCAGCATAAATAAAGGAACAGCTCTAACTCTCCTTATTCCCCAACTCCAACTGAGCATTTAGAAACTGGGTTTGGCTTTTCTTTCTTTCCAATCCCTTTGTGACAGACAAAATTCTTAGCTAACAGGAATAAAAAGAGCTCCTAAATATGCCTGTAGATATCCATTTTATTCACACACAGGAAGCCCAAATAAGTTGGATTTGACATGGGAAGAGCAATGCCCTGAATAACTGAGGTTATGATGCAGAGCAGCTTCACAGGACTCTTCTGACTATTATTTCAGCACAGAAAACAGTAAAAAAGACCTTTCTGTAATAAAGTGTAGCATAATTTCAGAAGGATTTTGTGATATAGATCATAGCATTGGGTCTTCTCAAGAAAAAGGCCAGTTTCTAAGCAGCATTCCTGAATGACATATTCTTCTCATAATCTGAAGGACACAGTAAATTGGATAATGGTGGATAAGATTTTTTTGTGAAACACTTTTCAGTGCTTATTTTTCAAAAGAAGACCTGCTGTAATAAAGATATAACCCCCTGCCCCTGGTAATCAACAAAGGTTCAAAGTACCAAAGCATCTCCCACCCCAGCAAAGTAAGCCTGAGCTGTTACAATCATCATAATTTATTGCCTCAAATTATTATAATTCCACAGGGAAAGGAGCTGGAGCTGTGACAAGAACAAGGAGCAGACTGCCATATATTAAAACGACAACTGTAAATTAAAGCCAATGTAGTTAAGAGACAGTTTAACATAGAGAATGCTCAGTTCATTAGCACAGAATAATAAAATCCTCCAGAGGAAATGTTTTGGACTCAGACACGTGGACTGCAGCTCATGGATGACAGTATTTGTAAAAGAAAGCAACATGAAAATTTAAATAATTCTCTCCCTTCACTTAATTGTGTATTTACTACTCTTATTCTGCACACTACAGGGCCTGTCTCACACAGTAGATAATTGACAGAGAAGTAACAAAAATTACACCTCTAAAGTCAGGTAAGGTTTAAAATTACTCACCTTCTATAGAAGAATCTGTGTTGATGTAAGCAACTGCCCGTTCCTGAAGGACTTTGGCATTTTCCTAGGGTTGTAAATGTGTAATTCTTACTTCCAATTAGTGGCATTTAGTCAAGAGCATGTCAAGTGCACTGTTTTTTACAACATTACCTTTAAGATCTCGGTCAGGATAATTACTACTGTGTACCTTACTAATTATATTGTTTGAGGAGGGGTAAATGATCTGGGCATATGAAATTCACTACTCCTTTCTGGGACTTAATTTGTTGTGGAAAACATCCATAAAACGTAAGTGTTGCCTGCAGCATCAAACAGGAACAAGATGGAGAGGGAAAATTATTGAATAGAATTGTAACACAGTAAAATAAAGTTATTACATGCATTTTAGCTCTGCACTTCAGGACTTTCTGAACATGCAACACATGACTGTGAGGTCAGCCAGAATTCCTCCATGCTTTTAATTCCAAGTTTTTCATATGTGCTCCCAGCACTAACTCAATTTTAACACTGATAAACCAAGCCCTCCTGTCATATCTACAATCTTCCAGTTCAAAAAGGGATAAGTCAAAGCACTGAAATTCTCTACTAAATTGTAGTTGACTGATTATTTTGAGTCCACTAAGCACTGCTTTCATGCTAAATATATACAGACATTTTTTTTTTTTTTTTGCAAACTGGTAATTATGTTTGAAATTGAAATTCTAATCAGTAAGGGATATTTCACGAGATTTTGGCTCTGTGACAGATATTTTAATTAGCCTAGCAATTTGTACTTTGTTCATTCAATTTATAACACAACTAATAATTTGTAAGTCATGTGAACTAAAAATTTTATTGGTAATTGATAACCATATAATGAAATTAATATCTTTTAAAAACCCCAAAACAGGAGAGGAGATCCTGCAAAATAATATGATGGGAGGGAGCAAGACTGTACTTGCCCACATAGGGCCTTGCATATATGAAAAATCATATTTACAGCATAAAGAAATTCCTTTGTTTATGAGCAGTGAAGATCATCTGTGTAGCAAAAGGATGTTGCCACAGTTAAATTCTTTCTGTTACACAGAAGATGGTGAATATCATGGGTTAATTTTCCTCGAGATTTAATACATGACAGATCTGGCAGCTGCTGAGAAAGGGAATGTAAGCTGTGAGGAATGTCTCTAGAGAAACTGAATCTAATTTAGGTCTAAAAGAGTAGTAATACACACCACCAATATGAAGCAAGGAAAAAATAATATTAAAACACATGTTCAAATATGAACTGTGCTTACAGTTTTTTAACCTCTCACAGTGGCCATTTCATGAAATAATGAATGATAAGATTACTAGATACCAAATTATTAAACAAAACCCATTACAGAACAGCAGAATCAATATCTAACAAATAGAAAATAAGAAAATTCCCTAATTTATTAATGACTTGCTCAGGAGAAATTGATCTTTAATTATAATTTTTTCATATTCCTCATAATTAAAACAATTGTGTGGGTTTTTTTTTTCTTGACAGTACCTATATGTATGCAGAGATACATAGATAAAGAAATCACGAATAAAGTTTTACATACAGCATACTTTTGCCACCAGTGGAGTTCAGGTGGGATAAATCTTTATTGCCAATTATTTAAAATTTCTCAGTAAATTATTTAAAATAATTTAAATTATTTTTTCTTCATCTAATGTTTCATAAATCAGCAGTAAGATGAAGACATTCTGTTACAGCTGGAAGCCAAACAGTTTATGGGTGAAAAAATAATGCAAATCTAAAGGAATAGAAATCTCAGCTTTGTTAAGAGAAGAATGCTCTAGTCCCTTTGGTGTTTGGGAGCATTTTCTGGGTTTGTTACCTCCTCAGACATGCACCATTTTGCTATGTAATTTTGTGATTTGCTGAAATACATGCCAATAAACTAAACAAAAAAGATTATTTTTATTTTATAGATTCTGAAAGCTCTATCCACACAGCTAAATATTAACTTGTAAATAAAATTCTAATAGAAGTACATGACAACATATTTCTGTTAAACCATCCAGTACTAATAAATTGACATAGTTCAGCAGAAATGTGAATTCATCTGGCATTTTTTTTTCCTGCTTTATTTCTAATTTGGATTTTAAAGACAAAACAATGAAAACTCTCGTAAGACCTATATTTCTTATTGGAGTTGAACAAATCCACTAAGAATTGAACATGCCCATCAAGAAAAGGAAGATAAAAGTATTCCAAACCTCACTTCTGAATTTCCCAACATTCTTCTCTCAAGCAGGAAAAGAAAGAAAAAATAACAAGAAAAGGAAGATAAAAATACCCAGAAGCACACTTCTGAATTTCTCAACATTCTTCTTTCAGGCAGGTATATAGCCAGGGATTCTCCTACAGAATTGACTATCCTGCCCCTGAGTCTCTACAATGCTGGAATTCACAGGAATTTCAATCTATTCACTCATAGATTACCTATTCTTTCACTTGCCTAGTAGGATTGATTTTCATACAAAGGCTTGGCATGCTTATGGATCAGAGGTTCAGGATTTGGACTTAAATTTATAGAAACGAAGGAATTTCTCAAATAGAAAGTTAGGCCAATCTGGGTTAAATAAAGTGCTATCACTCTGTTAAATGACAGGATATATTCTCACATAGAGACCACTATGGGATGTTAACTTTGAATCAAAGTAGAT
This sequence comes from Polioptila caerulea, assembly GCA_013397295.1. Taxonomy (NCBI): domain Eukaryota; kingdom Metazoa; phylum Chordata; class Aves; order Passeriformes; family Certhiidae; genus Polioptila; species Polioptila caerulea. The sequence continues at coordinate 1,292,705 of VYXF01008385.1, forward strand.
TTTTAAGTCTTAGAAAAGTTAGTGCATTTATGTTGTAAGAAGGTAGGTAGGTGATTTATGTAAATACATGAGTGCCTCACAACTCCTGACGGAGTCTGTTGTGCTCCAATTTTACCATTAAGTTTTTGATTGCAGTCTAGGAATAGACTCTGGGTACTGCAGTCACCTGCAGCACACTACCAAGTTTTTCTTTGCTTTACATAGTTTTCTTATTTACCTCAGCCCACTCTGTGGAACCCAATAATCCAAATTCTTCTGCATCCCAGCTAGCAAAAATAATAGTTCGCCTAGGTCTCCAACCTGCAATTACATAGTTAAACTTGAAAATTCAACTTATACTTTAAAAGTCCACAGTTAAGTCAAATTGCTTTAAGAACAGCACTTAACTGATATATAGCAGTAAAAAAATCCTCTCTAAAATCCTTAGAGGAACATATTATTGCTGAGACATTTCTTCTTAATGCAATATTTTCATTCTGCACGGCTAAGGGAGTACCATTAAACTCATGAGGGAATAAATTCAGCCAACTACCAGGCAATGCTACACATGCATCTCTTCAATGAATTTATATCTTTCATAATGAGAAATAAAACTTTCTGTAGAGGTGAAAAGTTAAATCAATACAACAGCTTATGGAAGCACTGGTCCCCAAAGCTGCTGTTTTCCATATCCATCATTTTACCTCTGTAAGTAAGTTACCTTTCATCTTCATTTTACCAAAACTCCGTACAATTTCTTGCAGAACAGCGGCACCAGTTGTTGGATCAATACCACCAAACACCCAAGAGTCTCTGTGACCACCTAAAATAATATATCTGTCTGGAAACAATCATACAGTATCAATTAAAGAATAAAAATGCACTTGGATTACCTGTGATTTCCTTTGACTGCATTTCTACTCGTATCAGATCAAAAAGAAAGTTCAATACTAATTCTAAAAGTTTGTTTTTTAATGGAATCTGCAATCATTCACTTGCTCTACTATGGTATGCAACTAAAGACAAGATATATTTAATAAATATTTTTACATCTAAAAGTCTTTCACTTGTGTGACCTGCTACTATATATCAACAGTATGTTAAGGTCCCAAATCATCACTAGCTTTCTGTAATTTGAGTGATGTTAATTTTTGCAAAGGCAGAATGTACGGTTAATATAAGGGGAAGCCTATTGTAAAATGACAGGCATTATAAAAACCATTTTTTGATGTCTATTATTGTATTTTAGCGGGAATGCTATTCTTGGGAATGCCAATGACAAATAGTGTGATGGGAATTTCTCAAAATTCCATATTATATGGTTATCTAAAAAACTTTAAGCTTCTTACGACACAATTTCAACAAATACAAAAGAAAGAAGTAATTAAAATCATCAAGCATCTGAAGCTCACCTGGTTCCAGAGCTCCTCTGAGGATGCCAATGACATTGTAAATTCGGGTTATTTTATTGCTTGTATGAACATGCATTCTGACTTTTCTGAAATGAAAGGGAGTGTGGAGTAAACATTTCTGAGTAATAAGGCAATGAAAACCAATACTAATAACACACAAACCAGTGAGTTTGTGATTCTGTTCTACTTTGTGTGTTCAGCACTGATCCAATGTGTGTACAGCATTGTTGTGCTGTCTTGGAGTCCCATTTTTTATTTCAGTTTAGCCTGCTGCTGATGTCTTAGAAAAAAGCCTGTGATCTGGGCCAGTCTATAAATTTGCAAAGATATACAGAATTTATTGTATTTTTATTAATAGGAACCAATCAGATAATTGTGGAATTGAGGAATAAACAAAAAAACATGCACAGTAATAACAAATGTATCCACAGTTTGACCAAAAATTATAATTGTGGATATGCTGATGTTTATAAAGAATGCACTTCAGTTTTCTAGCACAGGTCCATGTAATAATATAGAACTTGAAGAAAAGGTCATTAGGAATATTCATCCAGGAATAAACTGAAATCTCTAAGTGATAAGGTGATAAGTGATAAATCTCTAAGTGATAAGTGATCAAGGTTTGTCAATCACAGAATCACAGAATGATTTGGGCTGGCAGGGACCTTAAAGGTCGTCTAGATCCAACCTCCCTGTCATGGGCAGGGAATCTTCCATTAGTGGCAGAAAACCTTCTACTAGAAGCACAGTTTTTTCTTCCCTGTACCCCACCAGTTAAATACAGTTGTGAAATTTTATAAAAACAAAGGGAATCCAGGAATTCAGAGAGATGAAAGTAACACAGCATTCACTCTCCTCAATCTGCAGAAGAAACAAAGCACCAAACAATGGGGGGATTGTGTGTCTGGCAAAACCTCAGGAGTTCCACATTTGAAGATATTTTTTCAGCATCAAATCTGCATAGCTGTCAAAATCAAAACCTACTTCAGGACAGCCACTGGATCTTTGCCCAGAAAATAACTGACACCAGTGCCTTGAACGTGCATATACATGCACACTTGCCATGTGCAAGTGACTTTCTACCTAGAATCAAAAGGTTCATTTTGATAAGGAACTACTCTGAGAAAGAAGAAGTATGTGTGGAATTAATCCATATTTACAAAAAGTTGTTACTCTAGAAAATGTTCAGAAGTCCACTCAAAAATACAAGTTTTGTGGATGAATCATATTGTTTTCTCACTGTTGTTCTTCAAGATACTCCAAACAGCACTGCAATTATGTCAAATATTCTTTCTTATACAGTTATTCCTACTTTATTAATTTTCAGCTAGTGTTAAAGCAGAGCAGAAAAGAAAAATGATAAATGAAGTCTTTATAAAATTATATATTCAGACATACTCTTGTCATCCAGGAGATGGAGCAGTGATAATGATACACCATTTTTACACACTGTTCATCGGGGTCCGCTAACAGTCCTCATTGAATAATACCTCATGTAAACTGAAACTATTTTTATGTGGAAAAGTCACAGAAAAGTGATCTTTAGCTTTATTGCAATTTATTGCCAAATGTCATTGTCATGTGTCCTGATCTGCTAATTCATGATCTTTTTTTTAATGCCATTTATTTTTGAATTGTAATAATTATCTCCAAATGTAACCTTAGCAGAAGGAAGTAAATATCTCCAGAGTATCTCTAGATGTATTGTTTCAGAGTCTTTTCCTCAGAGGGATTTTTTTTTTTTTTTATTTTCAATATTGTATAAACAGGCAAGTATTAAAACAGACCTTGTAGAAAAGTTGCCTGTGAATCCTGGCCCTACATTATAAGGCACATTGAGACTTCCCTTCCAGCTGTTGTCTGGAGCTGCAGGTCCTCCCATTGCGCTGTGAAGTGAAAACCAAACAAATGCAATTGACCATTAGGCTGAAACCTTAAATTCTCTTAATAATTATTGCAGTAAAACCTAGGTGGTTTTATGAAATCCTTAAAAGCACTATTGCAAAGCCAGATTGCTTTGAATTTTCCAGTTTCCGAGGTACACGTTACTACAAAAGAGCAGCAAATGCAAGTAACAACATAGCTTTTGCCATCTTTATATGAAAAATTTGTCTGCACATTTGTCAATACTGACTTCTGGAGAGGAGGACTGATGTATACTCACCGCAGTAATACTTCTGCATCATGATATCCAATGGGATGAACTGGGATTTTGGGAATCCCTACACCTTCATTACCTTTATACCTAAAAGTGTACTCTGAGAAAGCAGAAAAAAATGTCAAGTTTATAGCATTCTTAGCAGCTTTTACCAAACTGGAAACACTTTTGAGCAGAGCAGCCACCAGCATGCATGATTCTTTTTAATTCTTACATAATTTCTCATGCACTGCTTCTGGAAAACCAAACTGTAATGACAGAGACACAAACCTAGTACTGCACAGCAGTGCAAAAGATGTCCCCACACTGGATGCAAGGTTAGATTTACTGTCCAACCATATTATAACATCCCCTCCAGGCTGACTCTGGGGAACCAAGCTGGTGTGTGAAGGGAAGACGGCACCTGTGCAGCTGGTTGACAAGCGGCAGAGAAAATCTGCAGATGTATTTACCTGGGTTGAAGACAGTCAGTGTCTCTCTGAATCTGCTGGGCCTGGCAGACACAATTTCTCCTGGTTTTAGATTGCTTTATGCCCCAGCAGTGGCCACACAAGCCCATGAGCTTTCCAGAAGCATCGCTGTATAGCCATGCCGTCAACACCCAGCGCCGGCAAGCATCTTAGTTCAGACTGAGTTTAGGATGCCAACAAGGACAAGAGAAGCACATGGTGCCAACTTTTGAAAGACTCCAGGCTGCTCTTTTATTCCCCTTTATAAGGATTTTAAATAGGTTTTTTCTTCCTGGAACTTATGATCAGCAAGGAAACATACCTCTAAGTAAAGCTATTAGTCCTCTTTGATGGTAAAGTATAACCTAGTTTAAACTGGTCCTCTTGAGAAACACAAATATTTTAAATTGGCTATAAATTCTCAGTCATTTTCTGCTGCTTCACTCTGTAAACCTACACATACTGCCTTGGTGTCACAAGAGTGGGACCATACAAAGCGTTCCCTGGAAACTTCATTCCCCTGCCTAACTGAAACTAGTTGGAATGACACAGATAGAACTTAGTCTGCAATAGAAAATTAACTACTGTCAGTAAGAATTTCAAGAACCTTTTTTCTGTACTGAAAATAAATTAATTCCTAGTGCCACACTTTCAGCAGCAGTTTATAAAGTACTTGATGGCCCAGCCCACAGAACTTGCACTCACCTTTTGCAGGATAACCTGGTGTCAGAGGGTCTCCAGCTCCATTCAGATTTAAAACATTCCCACGTTGGACTCCTCCACCTGGAAGGTTCCAGCCACCTGGATAAGCATCTACTCCTGGGGCACAGTAGTCAGCAGGGTCTGAGTAAAGTATGATCCCTTGGGCTCCTGCTAATATGGCATTTTTCACCTGTGAAATTATTTGCTTTTCAGATGTGACTTTTTTTTTTTTCAATGCAGTAATAAACCTGAATGTTGAGATTTGCTTCCATGCAGACATAGTTTTAGAAGACAAGTATGTGAAAGAGTGAAAATTACCCCAGATTTAGCAGAAGAACCAAGCATAGTGAAATACAATATGTCTCATTTTTGTATCAAAGTTTTAGTCATAGCTCAAGGCTATGAAATAAAGCACAGAATATAAAAATGAAGCACAAAACCTGATCACCATCCCCACTGTGCCACTATCACCAAGTTTGCCAGATTTGTTGTCTGAAGTCAGAAGAGATAGTTACTCAGTTTCTGTGCATCAGAATCCTTGTCAAAATGCTACTATTTCAAAGTACTGCAGTTCTATGGATGGCAAGTATCAAAAGACTTGGCTCTACAAACTACTCAGTTCCCTAAACTATTCTCTTGCAAGAATTGCCTAGGGAGTTTGCAGTCTTCCTTGTCTCAGGAGTTTAATACATTCGCCTGGTTTTATTGTTTGGGAAGTTATTCTTAGACTGCAGTCACAATGGATACATTGCAGGCTTCCTTCTGCTCATATATTCCAACAAACAGCCCTTACAAATTCCCTCCAGCTCTACCATGAACAGTGTCTGACCCACGGAGGAAAAATTAAAACACAACCCTTACTTTGTTTCCTCTGAAGATCTTCCCATATCTGGCAATGACAATCTTTCCTGTACAGTTAATTCCCATTTCACGCTCCAGCTTAAAAAAATCTTCTGTACGGCCGTAATTTACATACACTAGGTCTGCCTGGGCAGAAAAGAAAAGAAAAGAAACGCAGTGTTGTGGCAACTGGTCAGTCAATGAACAAAATACCCATTATCAGAAATGGGTATTACCAGAAAAACAGTTTCATTCACTATGCATGATAGAGGATTTTTAATTTCCTTTCTCATTTCTACAAATGAGACCCATTGCCCATAAAAACAATAGCAAAATATTCTATAGGAAACTTTGGCTCAAACTTCTGATGTTTGGATGTTATCCTGCACTTAACAGCAGTTCTAAAAACAGACTGGAAAATAAACCAGAGTACTTGGATGAACTGACAAACTTCTCGGGCTATGATAAAGCTGTGGTATGCCTTGCATACACAAACACTCACCTCTATATAATTTCACTCATTTATGCAATGCAATATTGTCCCTGACTTGCTCAATAATGAACTAGCAGATTAAGTGAGGAACTTTTTTGGCCTTTGAAGGCATTAATTTAGTCTAAAATGTCTTCCAGCTTGTATAAATATCGCCACTTCTAACTGTGCTTTAAGCAAGTCCTCTATATATGACTGAATAATATGGAGCAATCTGAGATGTATCCAAAATTTTCCATCAAGATAAATATTTTTTCACTTATTATGTAATTCAGAGTTCTAGCAATTTGAGAAAACTCTTTTTAGTCATAAAAGACTTCTAACCTTTGCATAATATTTGGCCTATCTGTGTCTAAGCGTTCTTTAACTAAGACAAATGATAATTAAAACTGTTGCAAAAAATGTTTTGAGAAGTTGGAGCATTCTGTCCCAGAAAGTGTTTCAAAAAACAGGTAATAGTACAATTACACAATTTCTTTTCATACCTCTGGCACTCCTTGTGCTGAAAAAGCATTATATGGTGGTAGTATATCAGTAACATTTTCATACCCCTGTGGAGGTGGTTCAAACAATGATGTATTGAAAACCTGTCAAAATAATAACAGTAGGTTTTGATCAAACATTCTAGGCACAAATTCACACACTAAACAAATTATAATTATAGTTTAAACTAAAGCCAGAAGATACAGGTATTCAGTATCTGTGCATCAGATTCCTTGTCAAATAATTACTATTTCAAAATACTGCAGTCCTATGTACGAAAAGTATCAAAAGCCTTGGCTTTTGCCAAGTTAGTTGGCTTTGTCAGGAGTTTAAACTATAGTTTCCATAAATTGAGAGGAAAAGATACAGTTCTAAACAGTACACATAACACAGGTAGGGATCCAAAGCTGAAATTTTGTAATAGAATGCAGATATGAATACAAAAACACAGATCACATGTCAGAAGATGCTCACCAGTCACTGCCTGAACCGAAGGAAAAAAGTAGCTGAAAATTGCCAAGAGGTGGTGACAGTAGAAGACATCTGGTTCAGCCATGCCATCCCAGGTGTCTTTTGTGGTTTCTCCCACCTGCATTACTATTCTCTTTGTCTCTTATCTAGTAATACTCCAGTTAAAGGTGCTACCTTTTATCACTATGTATTGTAACACTCATGTTGCTTTAAAGTGCATGTCCACCTTTTGTCACCTCCTGAGATTGTAGCTGAGACACTGTTACAAGGTTTCTGGAAGAACTTCTTCATTCTTTCACCTCTAAGCTCATGTCATCCCTGAGCACATATTCCTTACTTTCCATCCTGGCTCTTCATCCTTACCTATGTGCTATGATGCTTCTCTAGCAGTCCCACCTCCTCTCATTGCTCAGGATCCTTGTAAATCAGAATTTACATCTACTTCTTTATTTCCCTGGGTATTCGAAAGGGAGGAGATGTCTATAGACTGACTAGTTCATTAGTACTTCCAACACTCATTTAGGAGACACCATAGGAAGCCAGTGGGATCGAATTCAGAGCAAGGGAAACAAGGCAATACTACATAAAATTGACTGTATCTCTGCAATTCCTTACCTCAGCATGTTGTGGAAGCAAATATTGTACAGATGTTCAAGCAGAGTTTGGATAGGTACTTGGAAGAGAGATGTAATGAGGGTCACTGACTGGATAAATACTTGGAAAAGGTCTAATGAGAATTTTTCAAGAGGCTAACTGCAGCACATTCAGAGAAACCTTGACTTGAAAACAGCTAAACACTAGAAGAACTGCATGCCTGAAATACATTTCTTTGTTCTTATACATTCCTGTTCATCCACTTAAGGCTGTTTATGGAAACAGGATATCAGCCTAGATGTATCCTTAAGCTGAACCCTTCTAACTCCTTATGGTCTACTGGTGTTAACTGCAGCCTCTCCACACATCCTTGCTCTTCTGCATAAGGCACTGAGACCTCAGCCACTTTCCTGTGTTTTCTACATAGCCTGGAAAGTAATTTCTAAATATGAATTCCCTTTGCCCTGGATTTTTTTTTTTTTTTTAATAATATGAAGCACATGCTGAGCTGCCTAGGTAAGAATACAGAGGAAGACTCTTTTTTTTAACAGGTCACTGGGGGTATTTTTGGTTTTACATAAACATAGATTTGTCATTGAAAAGATCACCTCATTCCCTTGATCATCAATTACTGAAATGTAGTTTGGCTGTTTTTCGTTTGGGTATGAAAGAAGCACATCATAATTAACAAGTTCTGCTGAATCCAATCCAAATTCCTTCCACTGGCCTTGAATTTTTTTGGCAAGAAGAAGATTCTGTTCAGTTCCTGCGAGGTGAGGCAACTTGGTAAATGAACTAGAATAAAACAGAAAACCACTGGTAAGCAGAAAATGCAGCAATACAATAGTGAAATAGGATCAGTGTGTATAAAGCTAACCTTCAAGACACATTGGATGGACAGTAAGGTCTTAAAATTTGAGCTGCATAACATTTTTGATTGCTTATCAGAGTCTGCGCCAGAACATGTACAAAATATACTCAGAGCAGAGGAACTTTCCTGAGGCCTTAAAATAAGTCAACTCAACTTCTTTCTTTGCATAACAGGAATAGCCACATCTACACACAAGCAATGAAAATCAATGTCAAAGATTCAGCAAAAGAATATAAATAGTATGCAAGAAGCAGAAATAAATATAGGAAAGCTACACTTTCAGAAATGAACCTTCCAGATAATGCTGGTGTCTGTTCATGGATTTGTACTGTTGCCATCATGTGTCCTAATGTTTAACTTGAAAACCATTACATTAAATTATCTGCACAGGTTTGCTCTTTTTTCTTAATCAAAAGCCTGAATAACAAAGCCTTCTTAACAACACTTAATTCCACATCAGATAGAACACATAATGGTGATAAATAGCCAAAACCAGAATCCAGTCCCTCTGGGCTACCCCACAGAAATCTGTGTGCAATGTGTTTGGCCCACTGAACAAGTAAGGAATGATGAAAGCTCATCAGTCAGCCAGGTACTCTGCATCAGCTTCCAATTCCCAACAGGCTACTTGTCAAGGGCTGCCCCACAGATGTCCGATACCAGCAATTACCATTAATTAGTGCTAGCAAATACCATGATTAATATCACTTCAGCCTGTCATTTCAGACTGTTTTCAACCCGTTCTGCATAGTGAACTTCCTCAGCTTCCAAAGGAGAATGATGTTCAAAGCCTTGTTAAAGTCAAGTTTGTTGCAGCCACTATAATGTCTCCACTCATGCCTGTAGCCAGTCATTTCCTCACAGAAGGAAATATGCTGACCATGCAAGCAAACAGTAAATAAATGCTGACTCTTCCAAACTATATTTCTCTCCTTCATGTATTTGAAAACAGATTCCAGAAGGATGTTTTATCACCCTTTCACACCTGAAGCTGACCAGCTCAGAGTCCCTCCAGGTTGTCCTTATTAAAAGAGGGGCACAATATCAGCCTTTTTCAGCCACCTGGGGCCTCTTTCAACATCAGAAATTCTCATCTACAGCAACTTTGCAATCATAACCTAAAGGTCTTTCACATGAGTCCCACATGGCCCCAGGATTTGAATGCATCCAGATTCTTTAAGTAGACCAAAACCTTTTTCTCTCTGCTGTTGTTGTTCCCTCTCTTTAAACTGTGAGTGTATGCACTAAAGTCTGGAAGCAACCTTTGCCAAACCCTGTTGTTTGCTTGCTTCTTGCACTTTAATTCTCACTAGTATTTTAAGAACCTTTTAATTCTTTAAGTATGCTAAATACTAGATTTGCCATCAGGAAAAACACACTTTTTTTTTTTTTTTTTTCCCAGATTTTCTCTTCCAAACAGTTTAATCCTCTCCAGAGCTATGATACAATGCTAAGACCAAAGCATCTGTGTTTTCTGAGACTCAGAGGTTTTTCTCCCCCACATGATACAAGCAGATGTAGTAGTCTGAAAAATGATGAATATGAATCAAAATTCTCGAGTTCACATTTTTTTATGCTTTTGACAAACTTTTTGGATATTGTGTTAATACAGTTTCATTTCCTGATTTTTATGTGAATTTAGGCAAAAAAGAATCCCAACCAGCATGAAGCATTTGGCCCATCACCAGAGCAAGCAGACAAATGAGAAACCGTTAATATCCCACAGCCAAGAGACTTTGGCATAATTACAGAGCTATTTCATGCTGTGTTGCCTAGATTCTCACTCAAACATAATTTGCAGAAATTCTCTAATCTACTGAAAGCAACAAATACAAAATAAGATTAGGCTTGTAGACTTAAAAAGCTAACTGATTTTAGATATGATACCTTCTGGGTTTAGAATAAATGTATAGAAATCAAATTTGTCAGTAATACTTTGATGTTCTTGATGCAGCTGCTGACTTACATGCTGAATACAAACATTTAACTAACCAGATTTAGTATTTATTTACTTTTCATGTGAATACATTTGTTCCTCTATAGAAAATATAAATATACACAGTAATGTGGGGTTTTTTTCATTTTTAGTGGAATGGAAAAAAAATTAAAAAGGAAATTTTTGTATCCCTAGAATTTTAGATGTTTTGAAAGAACTGCATGGACACACTACAATGCACAAAAGCATTTTTACTAACAGTTACATCATGCAAGCCTTAACCAACCATACACACACACTGACCATGAACAAAGCCCTTTATCTCTGAAATAGAAGACAGGGATATATAATGGGATGTCAGAGTTCCCAATTAGCAGCACATTACCCAGTAAGGCCATACTAAAGGAATTATAAGTTGTAAGTATACGTGCAACTCAGTGCCATGCAAATTTGTAGCATTAATTTTTCATAGATCGATTTTTCTACTTTGACTAGCTGCTCAAACTGAAAGTTTAAAGAGACACAGAACAGATAATCAGTCAGATGTAATTCACATCCATCATTGTATCCCAAACACTGTAAAATCATCTCAGCCTGAAAGAATACAAAGTTATCCAAGTTAGAGCATCAGATATTTGTGAAGGAAAAAAAAAGGCCCACTTTATTAAATCATGAAGATAGGAAATCATGAAGACTGGTAAGCACTGGCAGTAATGCAGCTGAGGGAAACACACTTGACAGTACAACCACTTCAAAAAGGCAACTTTAAAAATGGGGAGGAGGAGAACAGAAGAGTTGTAAGCCTCTCCCTTCTTCCCTCAGACATTCCATACAAACTAAATACTTCCAAAACATCTTAAAACCTCTGCTTTCAGAGGCCATTCTGTGGAGCTGATGTTACCACTTTCTGGCTTTTTTGACTGATAAAATTCTTCAAAAAACGATGCACAAGGCTTACCGAAGAAATTTCTTAATGTTCTCTGCTTTCATTTCAGCTACAAGTTTCTGTCTCACATTTTGATGGACATCTGAAGAGCTGGGGTTTTTCTCAGTCAGTTTTGTAAACCATCCTGAAACACATTTGAAACGTTTCCTACTTAGCGAGTTTGAGTTTTCACCTGTTAGAGCACAGGACTCACAGGCCCGCAACGTGTGGAACTAAGCAGTTAAAATCACAAGGATGAACAGGGCTTAGAGCAACCTCCGTCAGTGTCTGAGGGTTCAAACAGAAAAGTAAAATGTATTTCATTGACTGAAATGCCTAAAAGTGACATAAAGAAAAGAGTAAACCCTAAATACCTGGTAAATCCCCTTTTTAAGGCAGACTCATTAATTTTAAACTATAGTTTAAATTCTCAATTAACTGTTTGTAATGTGAGGTTCAAATTCCTGATACTCATGATGAAATTACTTTATCTAGTTTATGCATATGTTTTAAAATAGATGTGTAAGCATATTTAAAGTGAAGGTCTAGGACTCAACAGCCACCCTGCCAGCACTGCAATAGTTACAGACTTGGAGAAGGGTGGGATTAGTCTATTTAATAATTAAATGGATAAAGTTAACTGTCACCCAAGCCAGTTTTAAAATGTTAAGTCAGTAGCCATAAATGGTAGTAGGAGAGGGTATATCAACTGTATGAGTTTGTCCTAAGAAAAAAACAACAACAAAAAATCCTTTTGTTGTTACAGCTAAACAATCCCAAGCTGGGAAAATTTTCATAAGAAAGACAAATACATGTGCTGTCAGATGCACAGTATGCATGACCTGTTATACTTAAATACAATTGTAGTAACACTGAACTGAACAGAGATGCTTGATCAGACCAAAAGTCCATCTTGCCCAGTATCCTGTTTTGGAGCAGGGCCAAAAGATGATGCTCAGGGAAATGTATAAGCATAACACAAGCTCCAGAATTTAGCTGCTCAGGGATCTCCTAAATTAAACAAATATTTTATATATTTGATAATCCTCATGGAATTTTCTTTCATGCTTTAGTCTTAGGTTTGTGCTACAACACACGTTTAAAAAGGACATGCAATTTTCATTTAAAATCAAATGCTGCAAGTGGCTTCAGAAAAGAATCTCTAGGAAAGTTCAGTGTGCATAATGAAAACTTCTGTAACTTGGCTGTCAGTCAAACTCCTCCTCTACATTCTATCCTTAATTTCTAAAATAGCAACTGAAAAGGAGCATTTAAAAATATCTTCAGTAAAAAAACAGGAAATAAAAATAAAAAAAAAAACAACTGGGAGATCTTGCAATCACTGAAGTCTCAAACTCTTGTATTAATCCTTTCTCTCTGAATGTCTGGCTGCCTGTTTTGGGAAGCTGTCAGTTCACCAGGGCTCGTCCTGAGCTGAAGCACAGAGCCATTCTGGTCCTCACTCCCTGAAGGCTGAAATTTCTAGAGATAAAAGCTCAGAAAAGCGGTGGGATGAGTACTTTATCGTGTCCCTAAGGAGCCATATAATCTCCCTGCTGGTGAGCAAATCACCACAGGGGTTGCACAAAGTGTGTGCAGGGGAAAGTATCTGGGGGCTGAGCCCGTGGGTCTGTACTCACCTGTAAGAAAGCCCAGCAAGAAACAGCTGAGCAGCCCCGGGCACACGAGCCACACTCGGAGGGTGGCCTTGCTCCTGCTCCCGGCCATACGGTCAGCACTGGCCGGCAGCCGGGGAGGCTCTGAGGGCTGGCAAGCAGCTGCCTTCCTCCTCCTCCTC